>MU226746.1:1639080-1650627 GCA_018584345.1 Thuja plicata | reverse complement strand
ATAGATGATTAATTAATGATTAAAAAACCATTAATTAATAGATGAAAATTAGTGTTTTTAATGTAAAGTTGCAAGCCTGTCCATTTTAGGGTGTCTACATTTGCCCCTCTTTGATGCGATGTGACTTTTCGCAATGTGTCAAAAATTATTTTGATTTGATCATGCCCCAGCTTGCCCCAATGATAGCAAGTGGACTATATGCCCCCTCAACAAATTAAGCATAGAAAATGTGTTAGATGAGCATTAATTTGTTGAAAAAGTGAATCCCTATATGATGATGATGAATGCATTCCTATGTTAGTTATGATGTTATTGATGATGGATGCATTGATTATATGATCTACTATGCACATGTTTTGGATTTTTCTTATGCAATAAATGAATGCAATCTACCATGCACAAATTTTTTGAGTAATGCATGTGTTAGTTAGAAGGAAGTTAGTTTGGAATGTGATATCTAGGATTGATTGTTAGATATGGAATGATAGAAAGGAAATTTTTTCTTTTTTGGATAGATATGATCTGATAGAAAGGATGAATGTCCCAAGTCGCTGCCCCTGTTTCCAATATTTGTCATCATTGCATCTTTTTTTGTATTTTTTGATATTCTGGAAGAGCGTCGAATGATCCAAATCACATACCACCTGGATACTGCCATGACCTCTTGATAGCAGAAGGAGTAGAGAGATTGAATAGAAAGAGACCCATAGTGCACCCAAATATTGACCATCTAGATTCAACTATGTTCTCTATTTGAAAAGAAAGAGAGCCAAGAGCACCCAGATATTGACCATCTAGATACCACTTGTCCTCTAAATTAATCTAAAACAAAGAAACCAAGATAGAACTCCTATGCATCCAAAGTCTATCTAGATAACACTGTGAGCTCTTGATTTCCAAAAAAAGGGAAATCCAAGCAAACAAGGTAGAACTCCTACTCCCCTAGAGTCCATTTGGATAGCATCATGTGCTCTTGTTTGCAACATAAAGGGAAAGACCATAGAAACCAAGATAGAACTCCAAAGCAACTTAGAGTCCATCTGAATATTACTGCGAGCTCTTGATTCTATAAAGAAAAAAAGAAAAATAAAAAGAGAAGGAATGTCCAATTCTTTCCCAGGTTTAAGCTCAGATCATGGAACTGCGCGGCTACCAGATAAGTGATAGTGCCTACCGCATTTATCCTAAATCATCATGGCCCTGAAATCAAAGTGAACATTCAACATACAACAAATCAAAGAAAATAAGTCATGATCTATCATAGCTACTCTCCTCACATGGTGGATCTTGGAGTAGCACAAGAACATAACCCTGAAATATAGACTGACATCTGACTGACTTGACTGACCTAGTCAACATTTTTGTGTGCTTCCTTGTGCAGTTGGATTCTTATGATTGGCTCAAACTCTTTGGATAGGCTTGATTGGCTTGATTGCTTTGATCATGTTGGCAGCTGATTAAGCTGTGTCAGATGGGTTGAATGTGTCTTTGAAAAGCTCATGATTGTGATAGTATTGATTGATAGTTTTGATTTCTCTGATCATGTTGGCAGCTGATCAAGCTATGTCAGATGTGCCCAATGCTTGTTTGCAAAGCTCATGATTTTGACAATTGTGATTGATAGATTATGATTTGATCAATTTTGTAGTTGATCAAGCTGTGTCAGATGGGCCCAATGCTGATTTGCAAAGCTGATGAATGTGACAATTGATTGACTGGGCGTGCTTGCCCCTTTCTCTCTTAATGATTGAGTTGGTTTTATTGCTTTGGGATTTGGCAATTTTTTGAATGTTTTTGATGAAGATTGATTTTCTCTTGATTTTTTGATCTTTTTAGTATTTTTAGAACTTTTGGAATCGCCCCCTAGTCTGGTGGACTAGTTTTAACCATGAGTAAGTGCTTGGTGCTCATAGGGGTTTAGCACTTCTGGAATTGCTTGGGATAGTCAGTCTTGCATTTTGAAGTGTGCTCAAGCTTTTGGAACTCATTGATGGCGAAGCTAGATTTGAACACTTGGTGCCTATTTGCCAGGTTTTCACCAAGGTACCTACTCAATAGCGCCTGATTGCCAGGTTTTCACTGAGAGAGCAATTTTGTTTTCTCTTTACTTTTTTTCTTTTTTGCTTCTTTTTTTTTTTTTTTGTCACCAAGGCACCTAATTGCCAGGTTTTTCACCAAGGTAACTTTTGTATTCTTTTGATTTTTTTGATATTTTCTAGATATGTAGATAAATGCCTTAACCATAGAGACCTTTAAGGGTAGAACCTCTTAAGATGCATGCTATTGATGTAGCCAGGGAGCTGATCTCCTTCTGGTGTTGCTAGTATGAATGCCCCACTCTGAGTAGATTTGAAAATAACAAAAGGTCCTAGCCAGTTAGGCTCAAACTTACCAGGTTTGACTCGCTCTACTTGATTCTTCTAATTTTCCATGAGGACAAGGTCTCCTACCTCAAATGTTCATGGCTTTACCTTCTTATGGTAGTTCCTTCTAAGGTGATTCTGATAGCCTTGTAAGTGGTCAAAGGCATGTTGCCTTCTTTCATCTAGTAACTCTAGCTCACTGAGCCTTGCCACTCTATAGTCTTCGTCTGAAACTAGGTTCTTCAATGATATCCTCAGGGATGGGATTTCTACTTTGAGGGGTAATACTGCCTCTGATCCATAGACTAGGGAGAAAGGAGTTTCTCTTGTTGGTGTTCTCACACTAGTTCTGTATGCCCATAATGTGAGACTAAGCTATAAATGTTAGTCTCACCCTAATTCATTTACTATTTTCTTCAGAATCTTCAAGATTGTTTTGTTGGTAGCTTCAGCTTGGCCATTCCCTTGAGGGTAGTAAAATGAGGAGAACCCTTGTTTGATGTAGAACTATTCACATAGGTCTTCAACATCCTTTTTCTAGAAAGGGGTACCATGATTTGTTAGGATTGTTTGGGGGATCCCGTATCGACAGATGATGTGATTAAGTATGAACATCGCTATTTTCTTTCTAGTGATGTAAGTGAGGGTAATTGATTCCACCCACTTGGTGAAGAACTCTGTTTCTGCTATGATGTACTTATGTCCATTTGCTGAAGAAGGTGTTATTTTGCTGACTAGGATAAATCCCCACATTGAAAATGGCAATGGTGATGTCATAGGATGTAGTTCCTGGGAAGGTGCATGGATGAGGTCTCCATGAATTTGACACTATCTACACCTTTGAACATGCTTGTGTGCATCTGTCTCTATTGTTGGCCAATAGTATCCCATGCAGATTATTTTCTTAGCTAAGCTATTGCCACCTCCGTGGGTTCCACATATTCCTTCACGTACCTCATACAAAGCTTTCTGGGATTCCATGGAAGTGAGACATCATAGTAATGTTCCATTGAGACTTCATCTGTATAGAGTAGTTGAGAGGATAGTATACCTAGAGGCCTGGTGGATGAGGGCTTTTCTTTAGTTCCTAGACAAGTTTGGGGGTAAGACATTGTTTTGGAGATAGCTATAGACATCTTGGTACCATGGGGATTTAGGACCAAGGACACATGTTGATTCTGTGATAGATTCCTGATGTGATGGTACCAAGAGTTGTTCCACTAGAAATTGGAATTTGGTACCATTACCTGGCATATCAATCAATGATGCTATGGTAGCCATCACATCTGCCACTTTTTTCTATGCTCTTGGGACTTGCTCAAAGAGAATGTAATGAAATTTGGTGCACAGTCATTCCATCTGTACTCTGTATGGTATGAGCTTCTCATCTTTGGTCATGTAATCATTGTTAACTTGGCTAATGACCAACTGTGAATCACCAAAGACTTTCAGATTCTTGATTCTCCATTGAATGGCTATCTTTAAACCGATGACCAATGCTTCATATTCTGCTATATTGTTGGTGCATTAGAAGTTGAGTCTGAAAGACTTTGGAATTGTGTCATGATCTGGAGTGATAAGAACTATCCCTGCCCATGCACTATGGTTTGTACATGATCCATCAAAATAAAGTTTCCATACCTCGATCGCTAGTTGTAGTGTCATGATAGATTCATCAGGAAAATCAGAGATAATAGGTTGGTGGTCTTGAATCAGTGCCTCTGCTAGTTGATCAGTGATTAATTGTCCTTTGATGACCTTTTTGTCTACATACTCAATGTCAAACTTGCTTAAGATCATTACCCACTTGGCCAGTCATCCAGTGGGTATTTCTTTTCTCAGGAGGTACTTGAGAGGATCAATATGTGCAACCAATTTTGTTTGGTGACTCAACATGTAGTGTCTAAGCTTCTGGGAAGTGAAACCAACTGCCAAGCATGACTTCTCAATGGGCGTATAGTTTAGCTTATATCCAACCAAAGTCCTGCTTAGATAGTAAATGGCCCTCTCTTTTCCTGCATCATCATGTTGTGCCAAGAGTACACCTAACGCTAATTCTGTCACTAAGATATATAGAAGCAATGGTCTACCTTGTACTGGTGGTACCAATATAGGAGACTTAAGAAGGTAGTCTTTGAATATCTAAAATGCCTGTTCACATTGCTCTATCCATATGAACTTGATGTCTTTATGCAATAGATGTTGGAATGGGTGGCACTTGTCTACCAGTTGAGCTATGAAGCATCTGACTAATTAGAGCCTTCCTTGTAACCCTCTTAGTTGTCTTAGGTTTGATGGTGGAGGCATGTCCAATATTTCTTTGACCTTTGCTAGATCCACTTCAATTCCTCAGTGTGATACTATGAACCCTAGTAATTTTCCCGTTGTGACACCAAATGCACACTTTTTTGGATTGAGTCAGACTTTGAATTCCTGCATTCTATCAAAAATGGGTCCCAAAACTTGTAGATGATCCTTTATAAGTATTGATTTGGATAGTATGTTATCCACATAGTCTTCCATTGTCTTATGGATGAGATCATGAAATATGGTTGTCATTGCCCTCTGATACATTGCTCCATCATTCTTTATACCAAATGGCATGACATTCCAACAATATGTTCCCCAAGGACATGTGAAAGCCATTTTGTGTTGGTCCTCTGGCACTATCCTGATTTGATTGTAACCTGAGAAGCCATCCATAAGTGATAGCATTTCATGCCCTGCAATTAGGTCCACTATCATATCGATGTTTGGTAAAGGAAAGTCATCCTTGGGACATGCTATATTGAGGTCTTGAAAGTTCGTGCAAATTTGTATTTGATTGTTGTGCTTTGTAACTAGTACTAGATTAGATATCTAGTCTGCATATGGTATAGGTCTGATGAATTTAGCATACAAGAGTTTTTCAATTCTTCCTTGAGTAACAATGTAATGTGAGGATGCATCTTTCTTAGCTTTTGTTTGACCGGTTTGGCATTTGGTAGCAATGGGAGATGGTGTAGCACCAACTCTAGATCTAAACCGGGCATGTTCAAGTAGGGCCATGTGAAATTGATCATTCTTTCTTTGAAGAAATTGATGAATTGTTCTCTCTCCTCAGAGGTGAGAGATTTCACCAAGTAGATGTTCTTTGGGTTCTTTTCATCCCCCAAGTTGATTTCCTTTGTCTCTTCAGCTAGTAGTGCTGATTTCTCCTCTGTTAAGGGGAGGAGTTCTCTCTTTCCATCTTCTAGCACCTCAGAGAGGTATTTTCTAGAAGATACATCTTCTTTTAGATTTTTACTCTTTTGTTATTTTTTCTTTTGTGGACTAGAAAGACGAGCTTCCTCCCTGAAATATGCTTCTCTATCTAGGTTAAAGGAGAATCCTGCCTTCTGATTTCTTGATGGAATGCCTTCCCTTAGTCCCATGAAATGAGCTATTGCCTCGTCATTCTCAAAGACATCTAGATCAGGTGGTCCTTGTTGATCCCATGCTATAAGATTAGGGTGTACAAGACAAACACTTTCACTACTGTTTGGCTTAGGTTGACTAAAAGGGAGCGCTGATATGGTGCCTACAAAATTAGACTGTGATGAGGATGCACCACTTGAAGGCTGATGGATGACATGTTTGTCTATACAGGGTTGTTCGATAAATGTTAGTTGTTCAAATAGGTCTGCTAGATTTATGATAATGTTGGCTTGAGGGGAAAAATAAGGGATGGATGGTTCAGAATCATGGAGGGATCTCCACTCATACTCATGGGAGTCTATCTCAATGGAATGTTCATCCGATGTCTCACTTCCTTGGTTATCATCAATTGCTATGTGTAGGTTTATTTGGGATTGTGTGGTTCCCTCTTTGGTGGGCAACAACTATGCTAATATGTTGCTTATTAGGACATGCTCAGTGTTGTGCCCCAAGTGCATCTCTGCTACTTGCTCTTGATTGACTTGAATGTCTTGGATCACCAGACTAGTACTTTTTTGTCCATAGCCAAAACCTCTTATGTTTATTTGGGTTGGGGGTAGAGGCAATTCATATATTCCTTGTTGTCTTTCCCCCAGCCCGGTTGTTCCATCGTACCCAAATCTTTGTATCATTGTGTATCCATTACCATAGTTTGACAAGGGTAATGGTGGTCAGATTGTTTCAGGGGAGTCTCGGTATAACTAGGTATTGATGTCTTTCTCAAAAGGATTCTCTTCCGCTATGTCTCCCCATCAGACAAAGGTTGTGGGTGGACATCTAAATAGAACTGGCTGTGAAGTTTCTGTTGCAATAACAAGTTTTGGCATACCGTGAGTTCTTGGGCTTTGAGGCATGTGCATGATGGTTAAATGCTCTTCATATCTATAGTCACCACATCCCTTGTCCGTGATTGATATCTTGCCTTCTTTCTCTGTGACATATTTAAGATTTGAAATTGAAGGGGAGGAGATACTTGCGTCCTGGTTAATGACTATCTTTCTCGCTGCCCATGTAACATCTTTGGGATTTGAATCTGAAGAGGATAGGATGCTTGCATCTTGGTTTGATGGTACCTGGTTATCGGTGCTGATTTGGACCGCATTGCAATATTGGAAGGGATTGGGATCTCCCTCTATGATGATCTCCTCCCTGGTGAGGGAATTTTATACATTGATGGTATGTTGATGGTACAACTTGCATTTCATGTATCCAAGGTCTCCCTAGTAACATGTTGTATCCCAATTCAAGATCTAAGATTTGGAAGGGAGTGTTTTTTACCACAGGTCCAATGTGAATAGGTAGAATGATAATACCCTTAGAGGACCTTTCCTCTTCATCATAGGCTCTGATATTTATCCTCCTTGTGACATCAATGCTTGATTCTGAATAAACTAGTTTCTTGATTAACTTTAGAGTACAAATGTTTAACCCAGCTCCACCATCAACAAGGACCCTACGGACAGTGCTTTTGTGGATCTAGATAATTAAGTGTAAAGGATCATTATGCAGGGGTTTATGCGGTGGTACATCACGGTCTGTGAATGTGGCATGTTTGTTAGTTTCTATATGGTTGACCATCATTTGGAAGCTTTCGGGTGTTATGTCCCTTGGGACAGCTACATTTTGAAGTGCTTGGTCAAGTGCCAGTTTATGCTATGGAGATATGTGCAAGAGGTCAAACATGGAGATCTGGGCAGGAGTGCACTTTAGTTGGTCCACTATGCTTGTTTGTGGATCTGAGTTTGCTATAGGATTGGCTGATGTAGTAACTGAGGGTGGTACTCCTTGCAAGACGACTCTAGCATGATGCGTAGTTACAGTACAATTGTTACCTTGGTCCCTAATAGTGATTGTGGCCACATGGTTATCTGAAGGATTTAGGCAATTTATGACATTTTCACTATTGGCATATGTATAGTTAACTTTATTGGTTTGTCCACCAGACTTGGAGGATTTTCCCTTTTTGTGATCATGGAAGGTATCATTGAAAATGGTGTGATCAGTTGTGCCTTTAGTTTGAGTATTCATCACATAAATGATCCTTATGTCAATCAAATCTTGAATAGCATGCTTCAATCAGTAGTAGTTGGTTGTTTGTGCCCCTTGACCCGATGAAACTCACAAAAATCTTTGTCATTATACCACCTTGTTTTGTTTTCATCCTGTTCAAAGTCCCTAATTTTTGGGAGAGTGATAGTGTTTCATTGTATCAACTTGTGTAAAGCTGATTCTATCGACTCTCCTAATGGTGTGAAATTTTGTTGCTGGAATTGAAACCGTGGTTTGCGTTTATTCTATTGTTGATTGTTTTACATAGCGGCTGCTTGCACAGGGTGAGGTTGGTTTTGAGTGTATGCTTGTTGAGTGGGCATTGTGGGGTTTTGGTTTGCCATAGGTGTGCCTTGTAGTGACACCTTGGGTTGTGCATAGTTGACTATCTTTACATTAATGACACCATCGCTAGTGACATTTTTGTTCTTGTTCCACCACTTAGCTTTTTCCATTGCATTTTTATTTGTGTTTGTTTGTGTGGGATCTGCAAGGATTCCTCATTTGACCAAGTTCTTCTCACAACAAACTCCTCTTTCGATGAGTTGTGTGAAGTTCGGAGCTAACTATAGCTGTGTTGTGAATGACATGTCTAGGATCAGATTGTCAACAAACATGACTATCAAGTCTTGTTTGGGAACATCATATGTTATACGGTTTACTGTGTTCCTCCATCTCTATAGGAATTTCATAAAAGACTCTCCATCTTTCTATTTAATGTCACAAAGGTCCTTGATGCTGACCTTGCGCTTGATGTTATGATGGAAGTGAGCTATGAACTTTTTAGCTAATTCTCCACAAGACAAGATGCCATGAGGTAGATGTGAGAACCATTCCATTGTTGGTTGAGCTAAAATTTGTGGGAACAATTGCATTAGATATGTCTCATCATGAGAAAATTTGACGCAACTAGCAAAGAACTCTCGTATATGCTCAATAGGGTTGGTGCTGCCCCTATACTTGTTGAATTTTGGCACCGAGAAGTGGTTTGGGAATGGAGACATTTGAAGAGAATGGTAAAAGGGGTATGGGTATAAATCCTCTGTGGTATAGGATTTAGTTTGCCCCTGATTTTGCATATCCATCATTTGGGTTTAAAGGGTTTGCATTTGTTGCATTAGCATGTCCATTATATATTGCAGCTGATGCGTGTGGACATTCATTTGTGCCATGGTGGGTATGAGTTTGCACCTCTGTGTCCCTTGAGTAGGAACATAGGATTTCATCCTAGGGACTTGATATTGATTTCCCACTAAGTGATTTGTAATTGTAGGGACATGAGTAGTCCATGGTGGGTTTTGAAGTGTTTGCTGTTGTGACTAAAACTAGGGTTGATAATGTTGGGGTAGGTATTGCTGCTGTTGAGGTTGGGTTTGAAACTAGGGTTGCTATTACAGAGGTTGGATATGAGGCAACTAAAGCTGGGTTTGTTGTTGCGGAGGTTGGGTTTGAGGCAACTAAAGCTCGGATTGTTGTTGCGGGGGTTGGAACTGAGGCAACTGAAGCTGGGGTTATTGTTGCTGAGTTTGGATATGTGGCAACTGAAGCTGGGGTTTTTGTTGTGGTTGTTGGATGGGTGTCAGAATGGGTAAAGATGTAGCTTTGGGTGGGCCTTGACTGTAAATAGGTCCTACAAAGATGGATCCTTGCAGGCATGATGTGTTGATCCCAAGACTAGTGTGGGGAGATTGTAGCAATGGCATAGTTTTAGAACAACTGGTGTTTGGTGGGATGGAAGGCATAGCATGAGAGTTGGACTGTGTTGGCCATGAGATTAAGGGTGGAGGCATACTAGTGACCATGGGTGCACTTGGTTGTGAGCTTGTCATGCCTTGAGTAGATGATGCGCTAGCTTGGGTCAGGTCATTGGTTTGATTGGATATAGTCTGTGTCGATGTGGGTAAAGCCAATGGTGGAAAGATCTGTGACACAACAGGTAGTATCTGAGGAGTGTGAGTAGTGTTTTGACCTATGAGAGGGTTTTTGAGCCATATAGTTGATACACTGAATTCAGTGGGGAGTTTGACTCTGTTCTTTATTATCATGGACAAGTAACATTCAGGGTTCCTCTCTATAACAACGTCAACTACTTTGGTGGAGTAGGCATCTTGTTCCACATCTTCAAGTTCTTCTTTGGTGATATCTTGGAAGAAGGCTGCCCCACGGGGCTGTTTAATGAATAGGGAAGAACTGGTGTTCATGAAAGGATTGTTCTCTTTCTCTATTTCCCAAGTGGGGAAATGGTTAATATATGACTCATCAGGTTGAGCTCTAGCCTTAGACCTTGTGTAAGGTCCTCCATGAGGTGTTTGAGACATAGTGTGGTCTAGGTTTTGTAACTAAAATAAGTGATATAAAGCAAACAGAGAAGAGGATCCTGTCTAAGAAAAGTTTGAGTTATGTTTTGGACAAAGATAATTCTAAGGATAGATTTTGATATAACTTGATCTCAAAGTGGTAATGATAAAAGATAAGATTGCCGACCTTTGTCTTGGACAAAGTCAATTTGATAAAGATGATGATGTTTGATATGATGAGATCAAGATATTTTGAGTCTGAGATTTCAAACTAACAATGTTTTAGACAATAATCATGCTTTACAGAGAAAGGGTAATCTTAAATGTTTAGAGATTCACACAATGTTCTTCGTGTTTTCTTGGGATAGACACTAGTTTTGGACACCAAATGAAGAATTCTTTCAAGGTTTTAGGTCAAAACAGGAATATAGTATATCTAGTCAAATGTCATACAATTTCACCAATTGTGGTAAAATAACTGGTCGATTGTGGTAGTTTATCACACAATGCTACTGATTTGCAAGATAGTTGATGTTGACAACCCTAGACTTTCACACATTTGACTCATTTTGACAGTTTGGATGTTTTGTTTTGCATTTTTAGAAACTAATCAAAGGAAGAAGCACAATAAACACTATGTTTTGAAAAATAAAGACTGAAACTGTGTATGTTCTACAACTTTTTCAAGTTGCGAGGTTATCACAAGGTCTCAACAATGAACAGTCAAATTAATCTAGGTCAAATGGCTTCAAAATACAATGTTATAGTCCCAATGCTTGAATGTTCGTTAGCTCACACAGTAATTGTCACACTACTAGGACACAAAGGTCCATAATGTAGGTGCCCATGTTTTTGCCATTTCCAGGTATTGTTTCCATGGATTGAAGATCTCTTTCACTACACAAATACCGTGGGACACATATGTTTGGAATCTTGGGGGGAAATTCTGTAACCCCTTGCACTATAATAAGGTATCTATTTAGAGGTAAAATGGGTTGGCCTCTAATTAATCAAGGTTGTAGTAAGGGTCCGTGGTGTCTCTCCAATTGGTTTGTACATGCATGACTCACTTAAGAGCCTAGTTGATCACACTGGCTCCTTAGGGATATTCACCTGATCCAGACTATCATCAACACGCCTCACCCGAGCTTGGCTAGATAAAATGGAACTTTGGTTCATGCCTTGTTTGTATACCGATTAGAAGGATTACTAATTTAAGGTCATTCTCCAAGGAAGAAGCGCATTCCCTGGACATGCCTTTCTAAAAAATTATAAAGGTTTGTAATCTAACAGTTTGTGCAAGTGCACCCAAAACTCAAGACACGAGGTAAATCGATTAAGCTCCAAATTTTGAAATGTGAACTAAGCTACACCACCATACA
>MU226746.1:1610126-1637613 GCA_018584345.1 Thuja plicata | reverse complement strand
TTAAGAATTGCTTTATTTGATGAAATTAAATTAATTTAATTGGAATAATTTAATTAGTAAGTTTAAATATTTGAATTTAAACTATAGGAAATTGAGTTTAATTAATCAATTAATGGTAATTAATCAAGTAAAGCTATTTTAATTATATAAAATTAATTATTTAATTAATTTTGGGAATTTGATTAGATGATTTGGGGAATGAATTTAGACGAAAATAGATGATTAATTAATGATTTAAAAACCATTAATTAATAGATGAAAATTAGTGTTTTTAATGTAAAGTCGCAAGCCTGTCCATTTTAGGGTGTCTACAGGTACATATAGAGAAAACCCCAAAATATAGTTCCTCTTAATATCAGGAATGATAAATACAACCACAGAATTCAGAGTAACATAAACATTAAATGAACCAGGTTCAAGGTTTGTATAAAGGACCAAATCAAAACTATAATCAGGATGCAACACAGAAAACACATCCCAAAGCCTCTAGACTTTTCTAGAGAAAAACTAAATCCTGCACCCATAATCATAATGTATAACCAATTCATAATCAGAGATATAACACTCACATTTAAAACTCTACTTCAAGTAAGTCAAATATTTACTAAGTTCATCCTTATAACTAACTGATTTTAACATTGTCATTGAGTTAACCAAAGATATTAATTCCATTACTAAACAATAGTTTTACTTCTATAATTAAATTTACAACTCTTAGTAAAAATCAATGTATATATTATAATTACTTAATAACAAAATAATTACATCTAAATAAAAAAAACAACAAATACTATTAACCTCTTAGAATTAATTTATAAAGAAAATCCTATATAAATTAATTTAAAAGAAAACAACCCTAAATTATAGTAACCATAATAATTAACATATTTAATACTATTATTAATTGATAACTAATAATACTAATAGAATTAATTATTAAATATTAATAATTATAATTAATTAAGTATTATTATTAAAATAAAATCAAACTAAATAAATAAAATTTAAAACAATTAAATTGTTTTTTATAAAGTAAATAACATGGGGCGGGGGGTCGCTCGGCCCCACCACCCCTGGCCGCGTAGACTAACTCGTGCCCACTGCGAGCGACAGTGACCCTGCCGACATGGCAGTGGTACTGCCAGATAATAGTACACTATTGTGCACGACAGTGCATTGTCGTGCCGCCAGTGTTTCCCGTCGAGCACGATAGCGTGGGAGGTGGGGGGTTGAGGACCCTGCCTCCCTTCAAAATTTGTATTTAATTTTTTTTTAAGTTTCTTTTTTGTTTTATTTATTTTTTGTTTATATATATATATATATATATTAAAGGTATATTTTAATATATGTATATTTTTATTTTACTGGTTTAATTTTCTTATCTCTATATTTTTTTTAAAACCAGCAAGCATCAAATAAACTTTCACTTTAATTTCAATGGAATTTCTAAGGAAAGATAGAATTTTTTATTAAACAACACTTATAGCAAGCCTATGTATTTTTTTGTTTTCTCTAAGGATCAGATGGCGAGATGATTTTCTACCACGACACAATTTTTCCAAATGAATCATACACAAATTTTTACAAACTTAAATGATCACGAGTTTCCACAATTTCCAATGATCGTTCTGATACCATTTGATTTCAGGCGTTTCAAGGGTTTAGTTCTCTAAAATGAAAACCTAGTTTACCCTATTTTCTAAAATGATTCAAAACAATCATTGAAAACCTATTGCACAAACAATAATAAAAAATTGAACTATTCAACATGCATTTTTTTATTCAAACATGAAGACACAACTTTTTGAGAACAAGAATAGAGAAAGTGGGTATTCAAACCCTACCTCAAACACTGAAATATGCACCAAAGATTATGAATCCAAAAGTCTCAATCCTCTTCAATTTGATCTCTACAGCTGAATTCGAAAGCAAAACCACCTGCAACGATGTCTTTCCCAATCCAATCCAAAACTTCAAGCAACACTTTTCAACAAAACGACAACAAAATTCCAGAGTTCTCAAAAAACAACGTGTATTCAAAACTTGTGTAACCTCTAAAATGATAGAAAATGACTTCTTAAAGACTCAAGCCCTAATTTCAATAAAAATAGAGAAAGCACACAACTTTTTCCTCTTTTTTCTATTTTTGAGAGAAAAAAATAAAAAATAAAAAAACAAAACCCTCTTTAATTGCAATTTCACATTAAGTGATTTTCAGAAAAAGGAAAAAAACAACTTTCCTAAAACATGATTATTCATTATTTTAAATGCAAAATATATTAAATATAATCACAAAAATCAAAAGAGATTTTATCCATTTAAAATTGAATCAAATATTCAATTTAAACTCAATAATTCAAAATTGAATTAGATACTCAATTTAAATTTAATATTCTAAAATTGCATTTCAAACTAATTTCACAATTAAACATAGGTATTTAATTAATTATATTAATTAAATACCCTATATTTAATATTCAATTAATTCAACAACCATGAACATAAAAATAATTAATTTTACAATTAATTAAATCCTAATAACAAATAATGACACTCAAACAGAGGACAACTGAAATACAACACAAACATATCAATTAGGAGGTAATCACAAATTCACATCCCTTGGACGAATTTGGGTAGGGTAGGCAAACTGATTCTTGTCCAATCGTAGGACAAAGTAGGCTTAGATTAGGGTTTTGGGTATGATTTCTAACTCCCCTCTTTACCATTTGAGATGTATTATTGGCATGCTCACTCCTGCCAATTCAGGGAAGACGATGCCACGTACCTACAAACCTGTCACAACAAGCACATGCATGTCCATCCAATGCTATGACATGGATCGGTCGAACATGTGGATCTCACAAATTCAAGTAACTATGTCTCCATCCTTTGCCACACCAAACATGCCATACATACATAAACATGTAACACATGCAAGTATGAGGTGAGTGCTCATATACATCTAATATAATGCATAAGAAATAATCACCATGAAGCATCATTTATTTCTAACACATGATATAGAATCATAAATCAATACATAATCCAACTAACTAAGAAGTAAATGCTCACAACAACATAGCCCAAAATAATTTGGCATAACAACTGAAACAATAGCCTAAAAGAGTACGGAACTCAAAACTCAAAGCAAGATATAAGTGGGTATTACAATACCTCCTTGTACTCCTCATCTCATGATGGAAACATGAGGTTTAGAAGATATACCTCTACCATTTTAGTCCCCTCCTTATCTATTATATTTTGTACAAATTTTGACGCATTCACAATTTTTTCTAATTCCCATTCAGTCTCTATATCTTTCATTATACCTTTCCCTTTTGTGTCCACTTGACTTGTTTAAGTGATGTGCCTTGATCAGTGACTTGATCAATCACATTTATTTATACTGTCACCATCTCTATTACTTCCTATGTACCCGTACCTATGAGTTGTTCCAAATCCTGAATAATCTGTACATTAATATCATCTTGAATTCCCATGCTTGGTGAATCAGTTTTCTTAGATGTAATTCCCCATTGGAATTCAGTGAGCACTGATAGATTCTCTTTATGTAGTATTTTATTCATTATATTTTTATTCTCTTTGACCACATCTTTGAATTCACTAGCCATGAGCTGTTTGTCCTTCTTTTTATTCTAAAAGATGACTCTACCTTTTTCATTAAGTCCTTAATCTCCTCAATTGATATTAATGGATATAGTTCAATTATTGCTTATTCTTTTATCTCTCTATCCTTCTTGTTAGTGGTAATATTCCTTGCATCTATGATATCATATAGAGACTTTGGAAGTTCTGATGCATTCTCAATCAAAGCTTTCTTGAAATCGTACATATACTTTACAACTACTTCTTCAATCACTCTCTTTCCTCCACTTTATAACTTATCATAGAATTTATTAACTGGCCTTAAGTCACCATTAGTAGCAATAAAATTTACCATTCTATTTATAGACATACCTAGCTTATTAGATTCAAGCTTGGTTTTTTACATACTAGTTTAGTTGTACATGAAGACTCCATCCTTGTATATTTAGATGCTTCAGTCAACTTATTCTTCTTTAGTTTCTTGAAAAATTCATCAGAGTCTGTTCTTTCATCATCATCCTCAATAATAATCTCCTCTTCTTCCCTCTTCTTCTTCTCTTCATGTTGTCTCTTAGTCTCATCTTTCTTCTTTTCATCACTTTTCTTCTCAGGTTTCTTCCTCTTCACTTCTCTTGGTAGATTGGGTATTTTTAGTTTGGACATTGTTGCATATCTTGTCTTCCTAACAATAGTTTGAATTGGTGCAGAACTAGATTCTCCCACTTCAACAGGTGTATCACCTTCTGCAACTTTCTTAGCATGAAATTCAATAAATTCTTTAACTATATCAACTTTCTTCTTTATCTTTCTTGCAAATTTAGGTGCTCTTAGCTCCCTATGCACCTCACTTCCTTTCTCATTATAGGTTCCAAATCTTAGTTCATTTGCATCCATGAGATTTCTTAATACATCCTTTTCATACAAGTCTATAATCTATTCATCTACCTTATAACCCACTGACATCACCCAAGAAGTTCTGGGTTCAACGACCTCCATTAGGTATTCATTAGTACTTACCATAAAACATATGCCCTCCTTGTATTTCTCAACAATAGATTTGGGAATTCTTTCCCTTTCATGAATTTTATTTTGAGAATTTTTGAAATATCCCCAAAGAGATGTGGTTATCATCTCATTAGTCATTTCAATCATGCTTTCTCTAATTTGATAGGCTACTGGACCATTTCCATACCTATTAGTGGGACCTACCCTTGGAAACTCTTTCATGAAGTAGAAGAATATACAAAATATAAGAGTTCCAAACTTGAATACATCTTCTTGTCAATTTTGATCTTTTATATATTCTCTATCAAATATCCTCTCAAGACTTCACAAAGGCCATGTAGTCCTTTCTTTTTCTTAGCATCTTATATGTTGTGTATATTTTTGTCCCTGAGACTAAAATATCTCAGTTAGAATAGTATTTTTTTTATCAAATTACCATCGCAACAAAATTTAAATCATCATCTCTTATGTTGCTAATATTCATTCCTCTTTTATTAGCAATCACACCTTTAGCATTATGTACTATATCATTTTTGACACTTTTAAAATCTGGAATGCCTCCTATGTGTTAGAAATAACTGAGAGGGAGGGGGGTGAATGAGTGGCCTCAAAAATATTCCAATTAATCAACCCAAAAACTAAGTACCACAATATTAAACCTCTAGTTATCTCCAGTCCTATAATATGAATGCCTTCAAATATACTTATCAAATTACTACTGCTCAGAATGCTTTTTTAAACCTTATTCTTTCAGTTTACTAAATAGTAGTCTTCCATTTATCGAAAAATAGTAAATTACTTAGAGTATACTGATCAATCCAGATTAGTTATGTGTAATGAAAAACACTAAAGTAATGACTCAAAAACACATTCACACATGGATTTTTAATGTGGAACCCCTGTTGAGGGAAAAACCACTTGGGATGGGTAACCCAAAATTTTCACTCTTCTGAAGTGAGCTCGGTGAAGAGCCAACCCTGTTAAAGGTTACAAACATACTATTAGGTGTGACCTTGTTAGAGGTTTTAAAATATTAGTTTGTCACATGATATTGGGCATCTCTATGCTACCTTCTATGACCAAACCTAGTGTAGTTTGTCAAATTGTATCTAGCATCTCATGCTATCTTCATGATCAAAATTTTTGATAATCCTTGGGATGTATCTTAATATAGAAAGGATCTTTAAATCCTTCTTGGCTAAGAGACTTTCTGAATCAATGGTTAAACTAAAACAATATAATATTTTCACATATATAAATTATACTTGCATATTTTTAGATCTATTGTAAGCTCATTAAAACCATTCTGATCAATATATCTTTTCAATACCTTTTCTCCACTTTCTTCTCAGTGATGTTTTGTTCCTCTGTTGCTCAGTATCTGTAGAAATCCTTAGCTCTTTCCTCAGCTTGATTGATCAGGACTGTATGAAGTTGTTCTTCATTAGTTTCTCTTCAACATCCTCTTTTTCTATTCACTCCCCTTACTTCATTCGTAATGAATTAAGTTGGCTCTTTATAGACATATTATCACCATTTCTAGGTTCTTGAATTTCTTGATCTTGGCGTGATCCACAATTCTTGCCAATCTGATTTAAATCATAACTCCTATTTTATCTCATAGAAATCTTCTTGCCAACTGGACAAAACAACTTTAAATCCTTTACTTATCTTTGTCTTTATCTTTTCGATGAAAACAGTGATAACTACCAATTAATTCTATATTTAGCTCTGCCAGCTAGATATTTTGTCATTTATGAACTCCAGTTAACTTTGGTCAACACTTTAGTTCTCCTTGGGCTTCTCCATCAGGGTTGTCTATCCATCGAGTTTGTCTATCCTTCAGGCTTGTCTATCTGTCAGGTTACACTGTAATTCTAGCCGTTGGATATGCTTCTGATTCTGCTCTTTAGGTTGTTTGCTTGGGCATCACTATGACTTATCTTTTGGTGATCCATGTTCGTCAGGTTCCACTAGCCTTTAGTGTTTGTAGTCACTTAGTGAATGCTTTTCTTTATGCATTAATGAAAGCATAATATTTATCTATCTAATTCTGTGAAGTCTTTGACACTTTGAATATAACCAATTAAATTATATCAAGTTGACATCAATGACAATACAATCCATTAATTGATTTAATGTCTTGCATTATCTTTATACATTTTGGTGATCAACTTAACATCTTCAAACATACAATAAAATACATGTCATCAATATCTCCCTTGGGCATTGATGGCAACACGCTACATTATCACATTATATTATTACTAATACAATATGAAATATAACAGTTTCATCAATCTTTCCTATTGTAACTATTACAAAAGTCTAGCTTTTGGTAAGTTCAAATAGCTTAGATTTGTTTCTTGCAAAGTGATTTCTTCAATATTCAATCCCTTCACTGGTTAGATGTAGAAACTTTTGTTTTTGTTCTGATATATGTTCTGCCTTGACTGTTCCTCTTCTTGATAATCTCTTTGTCCTTTGATAGCAATGAGTCATCTCTTCCTTTGTGTGTATTTTCTTCCTTTTGTTACTGCTCTCCCTTTGATGGATATTTCATATGTAATCAATCTCTCCCTTTGGATAATGATATAATCTCTTCCTTATACTGATGAGAATATCTGTATCTTTTGATTCCTGATAATGAGATAATCTCTCCCTTTGACAACAATGCCAAAAAAATTTCTTCTATACCATCTTCCATCCTTTTTATAATATACTCCTAGAATTTCCCTATCCATCAGCAATATATTAACTCTGGTGTTCGATGTAGATTTGTACCTTTCTATTTATAGATGTATTTTTTGTTGTCCATCTTGGTGCTTGCATAAACATGAATGATTTTCTAGTTTGGTATAGGTTGATGCAACCTTCTAGTCAGCTTACTGACTGATAGACAAGGGTTGTACCCCTAGTCTCTACCTTAGGTACTCAAATATATCTTTTAGTAATGGCTTGGTGAATATATCAGCTAATTGTTCCTTTGATTGAACATATTCTTGTATCACTTCCTTTTCTTGTACTTGTTCTCTTCGAAAATGATACTTGATTTTTATATGCTTAGTCTTAGCATGCATGACTGGATTCTTTGATATGTTTATTGCACTGGTATTATCACAATAGATAATTACTGGCTCAAGAATCTTCATATTCATACCTTCTAGTAACTGTTTGATCCATGCAATATTTGAACAATTTGCAGTAGTAGCCACATATTTTTCTTCTGTAGTAGACTGAGAGATGCATCCTTGCTTCTTGCTTATCCATGTGACAAGTCTATCTCCCATGAAGAATGCTCCTCTAGTTGTGCTCTTTCAGACATCAATGTTTCCTACCCAATAAACATCTATATAGATTTGTAGCTCAAATTTTCCTTCTCTTTTATACCATAAGCCATAGTCCTCGGTTTTATTCATATATCTCATAATTCTCTTGACAATAGTCATATGTGATTCTTTGGGATTAGCGAAGAATCTTGCAACTATTCCAACTGCATGTGCTATATCTAGTCTGGTATGAACACCATACATTAGTTTTCTAATCATTGATCTATAAAAGGTTTGATTTACCTCATTTGATTTGTCTTCTTTTTTCATCTTACATCTAGTAGCCATAAGTGTTCCAATTGGTTTGGAATCTTCCATCTTGAATATCTTTAGCACTTCCTTGATGTATTTGGACTGAGTGATATATATGCCTGCATCTTGTTGAATAATTTGTAGACCAAGAAATAATTTGATCTCCCCAAACATAGACATTTCAAACTCTTTTCTCATTTCATCAGAAAATGATTTGCATAACATTTGATTTCCCCCAAAAATGATATCATCAACAAAAATTTTAGAAATTAGAATATTAACATCAGTGCTAATGAGATAGGAGTGAAGTCTTTCATACCATGATCTAGGGGCTTGTTTTAATCCATATAATTATGTATGTAGTCTACATACCATGTTTCCTTTTTCTAGATCAACAAACCCTTCTGGTTGTTCAGTGTATACCTCTTCTTCAAGTATTCCATTTAGGAATTCAAATTTGACATTCATTTGGTATACCTTGAATCTTTTGAATGCAACATAAGAAATTAAGATTCTAACTCCTTCTAGTCTAGCAATGGGTGCAAAGGTTTCACCATAATCAATACCTTCTTCTTGTACATACCCCTTGCATACTAATCTTTCTTTATTTCTAGTGACTTCTCCATTCTTATTCAGCTTGTTCTTGAATATCCATTTGGTACCAATGACATTCTTGTCATCTGGTCTTGGTACTAGTGTACATGTACTGTTCCTCTCTATCTATTCTATTTCTTTATTCATAACACTAACCCATTCCTCATTTACAAGTGCAGTATTAACATATTTAGGCTCAAAATCACAAAGTAAACATCTAGTGTTTAGCGACTTACTTCTTGTTCTCATTCCAACCTTCTTGTCTCCTATGATCTGATTTTTTGGATGATGTATTTTGACATACTTGGAAAGTTTTGGTTCAGCTCTGTGTTCATCATTCTGATCATCATCTTGACCTTCATTTTGATCTCCATTGCTTAGAACATCATTTTGAGGATTTTCCTAATTTTCAGTATTGCATCCTAATGCTCGGGTGCAATGTTCTATTGCTCAAGAGAGATACACTATTTCTTGGGTAGTGTGTCAGCAAATTTTATAAACAAACTTGTTTTAGTCCTCTGGCTCTTTTCTTCTTTCCTTATCATTCTTTTCTGCAAATTCATCTATTTTCACATTTGCACTTTCAATGATCTTGTTAGATGAATTGTTAAGATATTTATAAGCCTTGCTTTTGGTTGAATACCCTAGAAAGATACCTTCTTCATTTTTGGAGTCAAGTTTTCCATTTCTATCATCCTTCAAAATATAACATTAACTACTAAAGATTCTAAAGTAACTTACATTGGGTGTGTGTCCATACCATAGCTTATAGGGTGTCTTCTTTGTGTCCTTCAATTGTACTCTGTTTAATGTGTAGAAAAAAGTACTGATAGCTTCCCTCCAGAAAGTTTGAGTGATTCTTTTCTCAATCACCAATGTTCTTGCATAGTCAACAATTGATCTGTTTCTCCTCTCAGCAGTTCCATTTTTCTATGGTGTTCTTGGTGAAAAAACCTATCTTTTAATCCCATGCTCATTGCAATAGTTAGTGAACTCATCTGAAATAAATTCCCCTCCTCTATGTGACCTTAAGCATTTTAATTTCTTATCACTTTGTTTTTCTACCATAGCCTATAACATGTAAACATCTTGAATTCTTTTGAATTATCTTTTAAAAACATAACTGTCATCATTCTAGAATAATCATCAACAAAGAGAATGAAATACCTATCTCCATAGTAACTCTTTGTCCTCATGGGTCCACATAGATCAATATGGACTAATTCTATAATTGCATTAGATGTATGGGCTTTACTCTCGAAACTAGACTTTTTCATCTTACCTTTTTGACAATTCTTGCACATGATTTTCTCAGGCTTAGTCATGCTCGGTAAGCCTCTGACTTTTATTTTATTTCTTATCTTTATCATGTTGTCAAAGTTCACATGATACAATATTTTGTGCCACAACCATATGTCTTCATTTATAGCAATCAAACAAGTGGTGTTAATGTCATCAAGATAGAAAAGGTTACCTTTCATTGGTTCACTAGTTCCGATCAACCTTCCTGATTCATTGAAGATCTTTGCCTTCTTATTCTCAAATGCTACTCTATGACTTGTATTTTTCAGCTGTGAAACACTTAACAGATTATAATTTAGTCCTTTTACCCAGTAAGAATTTTCACATTTGATCAGGTTATTCAACATTATGGTTGCTTTACCTTCAACTAGACAAGGTGTGTCATTACCCATTCTTACTGAACCACCATTATAGTATTCAAAAGTTTCAAACTTTTTCTTATCACCGGTCATGTGGTGAGTGCAGTCACTATCTATGATCCAAACATCATTCTTACTAACCTTAGATATGAGTGTAGTTTCTACATACCTTTCTTCTTCTTTGCCTGAGTCATCCTGCATGGATACAAATACCATCTTGATGCCTTCTTTAGATTCGGTGTCAGTTTCATCAGCTCTGTTCTCAGCCAGGTAACAAGCTTTCTTCCCTTTTTCCTTATAGTATCAGGTATCTCTTTTGTCAGATTGTCGGTTGCTTCAGTAATCTCTATTATCACCTCTATCAAACTTCTTCTCATATGATCTGTCATTACTTCTATCATCTTTTCTTCTATTAGGACATCTAGCAACAAAGTGTCCAACCTCTTTACAATTAAAACATACAAGTGGTAATTTACCTTTGTATCTACCTTTTCCTCTCTACAATCTTCTTGCCATTAGTGCTTCAATCTCATCAAGATCTTGATCATCATTATCACTTTCACTATCATTTCTAACTGAGTGTCTATGAGTTGAATTACTTATTTTCAAAGAAGATTTGAATGCAGACTCTAAAGATGGTAAGACACTATTATCAAAGTTATTCATCTCAAATAAAATCAGTCTACCAATCAGACTATCTAGAGTGACTGTATTTTTTGCAACTACTCTCATTTCTTGTATAGCAGAAACTCTAATAGCATATATAGGTAGTAAGGTTCTTAAGATTTTACTTACAACTGTGTCCTCTTCAAGTACACCTCCAACTCCTTGGATAACATTGACTACCTCTTTGATTATGCAGCTATACTGAGTGATATTTTCTCCTTCTTTCATCCTTAGGTCATCAAACCTCCATCTTAGGCTTTCTACCTTGATTCTTAGTACATTAGCATCTCCTCCATGTACTAGCTTCAATTTATCCCACATTTTCTTTGCAAAGGTGTAGGTTTTGACATCTTCAAACTCATTATTGGAGAGTGAGGAAGCAAACTCTATCATCATGCAATTATGCTCATGCTTTTCTCTTAATTGCTCAAGAGTGTGAGGTCCTATAGGAAACACATATTCAATATCAAGGTGTTGAGTAACATCACTACCAATACCTGATAGGTGGAGTCTTATTCTACTTTTCCATGATGCAAAGTTGTCTTTATTCAACTTGGGCACATCTCGTCTGTTCATCTTATGATATTTCTCTTGAGTTTTTAAACTCCCTTTCTAAGCACACAAGCTCTGATACCAATTGTTATAAATAACTGAGAGGGGGGGTAAATCAGTGGCCTCAAAAATATTCTAATTAATCAACCCAAAAAATTAGTACCAAAATATTAATCCTCTAGTTATCTCCAATCCATAAGATGAATGCCTTCAAATATACTTATCAAATTACTACTTCTCGGAATGCTTTGTTAAACCTTATTATTTTAGTTTACCAAATAGCAGTCTTTCATTTACCAAAAATAGTAAATTACTTAAAGTATACTGATCAATCTAGATTAGTTATGTGTAATGCAAAATACTAAATTAATGACTCATAAACACATTGACACAGATTTTTAGCGTGGAAACCATGTTAAGGGAAAACCACTTGGGACCGGTAACCCAAAATTTTCACTCTTTTGAAGTAAGCTCGGTCAAGAGCCAACCATGTTAAAGGTTAAAAAAACACTATTAGGTGTGAGCTTGTTAGAGGATTTAAAACATTAGTTTTTCACTTGATATTGGGCATCTCTATGCTACCTTCTATGACCAAACCCAGTGTAGTTTGTCAAATGGTATATGGAATCTCATGCTATCTTCATGATCAAAAGTTTTGATACTCCTTGGGATGTATCTAAATATAGAAAGGATCTTTAAATCCTACTCGGTTAAGAGACTTTTTGAATCAATGGTTAAATTGAAATAGTATGATCTATTCACATATATAACTTATACTTGCAGATTTTCATATCTATTGTAAGCTCATTAAACCATTCTAATCAATATATCTTTTCAATACCTTGACTCCACTTTCTACTCGGTGATGTTGTGCTCCTCTGTTGCTTGGTGTCTGCAGAAATCCTTAGCTCTTTCCTTAGCTTGATTGATCAGGACTGTATGAAGTTGTTCTTCATTAGTTTCTCTTCAACATCCTCTTTTTCTATTCACTCCCCTTACTTCATTCGTAATGAATTAAGTTGTCTCTTTATAGACATAATATCACCATTTCTAGGTTCTTGAATTTCCTGATCTTGGTGTGATCCACAATTCTCACCAATTTGATTTAAAGCATAACTCATGTTTTATCTCGTATAAATCTTCTTTCCAACTGGACAAAACAACTTTAAATCCTTTACTTATCTATGGCTTTATCTTATCGATGGAAACAATGATAACTACCAGATAAGTCTATATTTAGCTCTACCAGCTAGATATGTTGTCATTTCTAAACTCCAGTTAACTTTAGTCAATACTTTAGTTCTCCTCGAGATTCTCTGTCAGGGTTGTCTGTCTGTCAGGGTTGTCTGTCCGTCGATTTTGTCTGTCCTTTAGGATTGTCTATCTATCGGGTTACACTGTAGTTCTGGTCATCAGGCATGCTTTTGATTCTTCTTATAAGTAAAAATCATCAGGTTCTTTTCTTGGGCATCACTATGACTTAAATTTTTCTGATCTTTGTCTGTCGGGTTCCACTAGCCATTGGCGTTTATAGTCACTTAGTGAATGCTTGTCTTTTATGCATTACTAAAAGTATAATCTTTGTCTCTTTGAGTCTATGAAGTCTTTGAAACTTTGAATATAACAAATTATATTATATCAAGTTGACATCAATGAAAATACAATCCATTAATTGATTTAATGTCTTGCATTATCCTTCTATATTTTGGTGATCAACTTAACATCTTCAAACATTCAATCAGTTACATGTCATCACCTATAGACCACAAACTTGTAACTTTATTTATTAATTCCTTTGTGATCTTCATGGGCTGGTTCAAACACATGAATTCACCATTAATACTTCTCAATATATATCTTATCCACTCTTCCTCAACCATGATTGGAAATAATGCGAATTGCACAAAAATTCTTTCTTCTAGGGCACAAAATTCTGGTTTAACCCCTCCATCATCTCCCAACAATTTGGTGAGGTATAATTCATTGATTGGATTTGTTCCTAAATCCTATAAATTTCAATTCACATATTCCCTCACATCCTCAACATGGAGAACTCCACAGGGTACATCAAACAATGCTACCTTAGGGTCAACTTCTATGAATTTATATGGGTGATTTTTTAATTTAGGCTGAGGCCTTTCTGTTACATCTACAATAACTAGTGTATCCATCCTTTTAACCTTGAATTTACTTTATTGATAGTAATTCACACAAGCGTAATACCTCATTTTCATAGAGTTAGTGTTTCCTTGCAAAAATTTGACAAATCCTTTTGAACGCCTTTGTATTCGCTAGGAGTCTCATCTTCTCTTCTTCTCTTAAATTCTTCATGAAAAATGAAGGTTGATTTTACCTTCAGTATGAAACTTCCTTTTTAAGTTTGTGGTGAAATAAATGTGTTGTACTCTTATTTCATCTTTGGACATTAGTTCCCTTTTTGAGACCATAGGTTAGCATTACACACCCTTAAATATTGTTCAATTCCTTTGGTGGATATTATAAAACTACTACCCTAGAATATTCAAACTTCTCCATGATTGAAAAGATCAATCACTAACTCTTTCAAAGGGGTTTCAATCAATTTATAAGTTATACTCCCCCTAGGACAAAGGCATGTCTTCAATTCCTAGTGGAATTTGTAACCTCAGATCTTACTTTGGGCCTTTCAGATTGTTCACTTTGACTCTTCTTAACCCATGTTTGCTTCACCTTCTCTTGCACCTCTTCAATTAATACTTGATCCTTCCCTTTTTCCTCTTTCTTATCATTTTACTATCCTTTCCTACCTTTATTCACTAAGCTTCTATTGTATATAATATTGGCTTGACAATCCTTTGCATAGTGACCTCATGTGTTGCTCCTATAGTAAATAACATTATTTTGACCATTTATGTTCATCATTGGTCTTTTATTTGTTGCACATTGCTTGGAAATGTGTCTAAAACCATTATATGCATAACACTTCATATTACCTATATTGGAAGACAAGTTATTTGCAACATTCATGCATTCTCTTGCCTTATGACCATGTTTATTGCAATTGAAACATTGACCAATAAAATATTCATTGCCCTAATTCATCTTATTTCTATAATGTGTAGCTTTATGACCAAATTTATGATAGATAAAGAACTTACCATCATTATTCTAAGCATTAGGTTATCTTTTGGTTGGCTTCTTGTTTATCTTCATGTCAGATCTAGGCTTCTTAGTTGCAAGTTTTGAAGTTTCTCCTTTTCATATCCAAGACTTATTTTTTCACTGGGATTTATTTGGATTTAAAGAAATGAGTCTAGCTTGGATAAGCTTACCATGAAATTTTCTTTATATTCATTTGCAATGACAAGTTCACTTCTCATTTCCTCTTCAAGATCCTTTGCATCCTTCAAATTGGCAATAAGTCTATTGCATTCCTTAGATCTCTCCTTCATGGATTGTTCAAGATTTTATTCATTTGTTCTCCCAACTTCAATATACCTAGTCATATTCATAATTGTGGATGTCATCTTATGCTTCAGGTTAGCATTCTCTTGTTTGAGTTTTTCACATTCTATAGTTTTCTCTTTTAGATCATGTCTTAGTTGTTCATCATCTGAAATTTTTTATTCCTTTTGGTGCAACTGTTCACAAAGTTCTGATCTTCTCATCTTGGCTTTCTTCAGTTGTGTCTAAATTCCAACAATTAATTCTTTGACTTCTCTCAATTCTATTTTAGTCTTATTTAGATCATCAAGTGCTATCATGAGATTATTTTTCAAATTGGATTCCATAGTTCCTTCAGAGATCACCCTCAAGATGTTAGGCTTTCTTTTAAGGGACCAAAGCTATGATACCAATTATTAGATTGAAAGAACACTGAGAGAGGGGGGGAGGAGGGTTAATTATTGTTTTATAAATTAAAACAATTAACAATCTGAGTCTAACACTTCTTAAAACAACTTTTAAACTCACAAGAACTTGAAACATATACTATTAATCAACTTGAAAAGTAAACATACAAGAACATAAAATGTTAAGACATAAAATCTACATGACACACCATGACACAATCACTTTTATTGTGGAAACCCTTTTAGGGAAAAACCACAGTGGGGATGACACCCAAAAAGACAATACTCTATAAAAATAATGTCTTACAAAGAGATATGGAGATTGCACATGGAATTAGGCTCATTGCCAAGAGCTCACTGCTCAAAATGGAATGTATTGGGATACAACTCTAAGGAAGACAAACTGTCTTACAAAATGATCACTACTATGATCAGATTTTTGAACTACCAAAATAACATCTGCCAATGTCTGATTATAGTTCCATGTAAACTCACATGCTGATATGATCCAAACACCAAAACTGACTGTCATTGTTCTCCTTCTCTTTACAATCAAAATGTCAGATCTCTATAGGTCGCATAAAATCCTACCTCTTGAACTTTTCTAATTTATTTCCAATCATCAAATGGTCTTTGATAACATCAAAAACCTTAACAAACCCTGATCAATCCATTATATAGGTTCTCACCATGGGATTTGATCAAACAAGCTGGCTTGCCCTAAAATGTCCTTGGAAAATGTAACACATTTGATCAGTCAACCAAAACCTCAAATTCATCTTATTTACCTCAAATATAAATCAAATTAGGTGGTTAACTATGTCAGCTATACATTTGAATTATCAAAGGTAGCGCCAAAACATTTTCCAATGTACGCACAATGATTTATCACCATGTCGGCCTGTAGCTATGTTCGCTACTAAAACCTGCTTCTCAGATCTTCATAACTCTAGAATAACTCAAAACCATACCTCCAAATTTGGTTTATAACATTTGTGTACATCCATTATACTTCCCTTAGATAGGCACTACAAAATCTTTCCTTTGCATATCTCACCAGACCTTTCTGTGTATCCTGCCAGTGCACTTTGTTCTTCATCCCGTACTTAGGTTAATCTTCAACTACCTTCCGCTAAGGACTCCAAATTTGTTGCGAACATGTATACCATGTCCAAGCATCATATAGTTTCCATCAATGACAAAATGCACTCATAATTCACCTTTTATGCAATGTCTCTTGCCAACATGAAACCTAGACTATTTCCTAGACTATTCTACATTGTAGCTTGTCGAAACCCAAATCCTCTATAATAGTTAATAAACTATGAAATATAGAAACCCTACATTATTCTACACTATGGCTAGTAAAAACTCAAAAAATTAATCCCTTGGATGCATGAATAAATAGCATATATAGAGTGATGAAGGATAAAAAATGTATATTTTTCCCCTTTGGCGGGGGATTGCATTAAGATTAATGATTTACTTACATAAAGAATGAGTTTTTTTACGCATTAATGAAATTTCTATGAAAAATTATATTAATAATGATTTACTTGCATAAAGAATGATTTTTGTATGTCATTGGATCAAATCTAGTCGTTGGTGGACATTTTAGATGTAGTAATTGGATTTCTAGACAATCTCACTAGTAAGGGGAAAATTGACAAGAGTTTCAAACCATTAGTGGGTAGAGGGAACTCATACAACATGCCCAGAATAGGAGCATTGAGAATTGAGAAGTCATAGAGAATCGAATGGGTTTCCATATGAATAAAATAGTCATACCTAATGGAATTAGAATAAATCAAGTCAAACAAACAAATTTTGAATAAAATAGTCATACCTAATGGAATTAGAAAAGTCAAACAAATGAATTTTGATATGATTTATCCAACTTATATTTTAAATTTACTTCTCTTTGTAATTGCAAAGCATTTTATAGATGCTAAGAATCCTATGGCTTTTTGATACACAAGAGAATAAAAGACTCAATATGCACAGTTGGATCAACCATGAGGTGCCACATTTAATGATTTATGGGAATTTATGGTAAGTCTTAAAATTTCATATTTGATAAATATGAAATCCAACTTATGTAATAAATTATAATAATTATAAAAGACAACAAAAATTCGAATGACATTTTTTCTCTAGATTGTAGACAAATAAATAAGAAACAAGATTATAAATTAAACTTATAAATAAATGAAAAAAAATAGAATTTCCATTTTATTATCAAATATAATTCTATCATTTATATTAAAAAAGAAGATACAAATATAATTCTTTTATTTAGCTAAATTTGTTGAACACACATATCTTAAAATTATATAGCTTATAGACAAACTAAGGTTATAAGATTTTACTCTGCTTAGTTATCTTCATACCACATCTTGATGAAGATCTATAGAACTAATATTATAGGTCTTTTAAGAAGCTCCTTATATCACTAATGTTTCTATAGAAGACTAAAGTTAAAGAAATTTTTAGTACTAGAGGCTGACTAATGTAGTTTTCTTATTTTAAATCTCTTACAATTCATTATGTTTCCAATTCTATCAGCCAATGCATGTAAGATGATTATGAAATCTAACAAGTACCACATAGTGGCCTTACTTGCTGTAATTAGTTAAAATAATAATTATATATGTAAATTTAATTCTAATTTTATTATTAATATTAATTATATTTTAATTAATAGTTATTTACTAAAATAAAATTATTATAGATTAAAAAATAAATGATATAGTACTTTAATATTATATATTATATAATATAGTAAATATTTTAGAATATGTAATAATTATATATTATAATATTGTTGAAATATATAGTAATTAAAATTTGTAAATAATAAAATATAATAACATATTTATAATAATAAAATATTAAATATAGTATCTCATAAAAATATACTATATTATAAATTAAAAACTAATTTCAAAATAAATTAAATGATAGATAAATTATATATTACAAATTATCCTAAAAACTTTCCAATAATAAATTAGTTGTTTCACACTAAAGAATTATTTTTGAAAAGAATGTTGATGCGCCATAACTTTGGTTCTTTTATCTAAAACATTTAAACTATCAAATCCATATCTCAGATCTGTATTTACAATGTAAAGAGGAGAAATTTGACCAGTAAATAATTTTGTATCACAATTTCACAATGACTTTCTAGTAAAAAAAATTATGACAACAAAACATTTATATTATTGTCATTCTAAATTCATACAACTAAGAAAAGGAATTTATCCCCAAGAGACAAAATTCTCAAAAGAATAAATTTGGAAATAACACACATAAAACCCCAGATTAGATACTTGAGCATAAAAACATATTTAAGTTAAAGTAATTCACAGGCAAAATATACACCATTCAGTTTAGTAAACTCCTACGCAATTTTAACTTGAATAGTCTTGGGTTTATTTGTCTCGGGAAGAGGGAGGTTGGGAACAATGAAGACATTTGAATTTTAATATTCTTCAACATTGAAGAGGATCAATGGAGAAGAGAAAGTGTTATAAGAGGTCATGTTTAGAGCTTCAAGAGGCTCTACACCAGAAGAGTTTTACAGTACATGCCACTTTTATCTTGAACATATGTGCGGGTTTGGGAATTAAGATGATTCTCTAATTTATTCACTAGACCAAATTGTAATTACAAACTATAATCACCCTAAATTGGGCTAGTCTAACCAAAGGTCCTATTTTCCTTAGCTTAGGATCTCCCTTCCAATTATGCTAGTCTATTATCTGATTATTGGCATAATTCATCAAAATCATTGGAATCCCTTAATCAAGCATCAACCATTATTGATCAATTAATAATTTCTTGTTAACTACTTGGCCTATTTAATTAAATAAACTTCATTAAATCCCTTGGCTAAAGTAATTAATTAAAGAAAATTATTAAAATCTCCTAAATCACAACTCCCACTAAGAGACAAATCAATTGATATACCAATAGGAGTTAACATACATGGATCATCCTGTCATTTTTGGCATAAAATTAGGGTCTCCCTGCCTTTATTTATTTTACAATCTCTCCACTCTAGCATATTCCAGTATAAGAAGAAGGAGAAGAAACCCATTCTACATGAAGGGTTGATCCTTTTAATTGTAGAACACATCAAGAAGAGGGCTAGGGATAGCCCTGCCCTTACCCCGTCCAAGTCTGGGTCGGGCAAAAAAAAATTAGGGATGGAAATGAGAAAGGCAAGAGTTCTACAGGCAAAAAAATTAAGAAGGAGAAGGAGACTACTATGGATACGAATACCTTTGTTGATAGTGTGGAAGGCTATGACAGTATGGCTGATTCTACAAAGGAAGATAGTTACTCTGCTTACTTGGTTTTGAACTCTATTTCGGAGGAGAATGATATTACGGATGAGGAAATGATGGGTTCTATGGACAAAGAAAAAGTTTTGGATTGCAGGAAAAACAGAGAGGATAAGAAGGAGGATGAGGAAGGTTAGAAGGTGCCTATTCTTGTTGAGTATGATAGTTCTGAAGACCATGATGTACCGATCTCACCAAAGCTTGAAGTGGTTATGGGTTGTGATCAAGATACTCAGAAGGAAGCTACAGAGGTGGAGAACATTTCCCTTGTTTAGGAGTCAACTTCACCTATGAAGGAGACAGATAATGTCCCTGGTAATTCTTAGAACATTCCATTTATCAAGACTATGGACCTGCAGGAAAGAAATGTTCAACTGCTAAAGGATGACATGGATGATAAGATTGACCCTCTTTTGGGGTTATCCAAACAGCCAAAGCTGCCTCTATGTACTCCTTTCGGTTAATGAAATGGGTGTTCTAGGAAATCAAGAACCTACACCTTAAGTATCGTGCCATTGCTGCTAAGTTGGATACTCTACAGTATCAAATGGAGTCTGGCCCTTACACCAAGGAGGACAAGATGACTAATAATGACGATAGTAATGTGCTGCAGTTACAAGCCAGAATTGATACCCTGGAGCATACTATGAAAAAACATATGCATGATTATAACAACTTTATGGGCTTAGCCATGGATTGTTTCCTGACCATTAAGGCTGAGTTGGATACTGGGTCACTAGGTAACAAACCAGAGGACATTAATGTGACCCTAGAAGATGAAGGACCCAAAAAACACACTAGATTAGCTCAAAAGAAGAAAATTCATGATAGAATCTAGGAACTCTCTGAGTTCAATGCAATGATGAAGAAGATATCTGAAGCTAAGCAGGAAGCCGCTGAGGCTTGTAAGGAGCTAGTCTAGCACTCTAGTTTTTGGGTTTGGTGGTTGGTCTTTTTTTGTGGTTTTTCTGGCTTTTGGTTTCTTTCTTGCTTTTTGTTGTTGTTATCTTTCCTGCGGTCTGGCTTCCAGTCCTATCTCTTTTTGGGGTGCTTCAATGTTTCATCTATGTTTCTAGCATGTAAGGGATTTTTGGGTCCCCATTTAAAACCTATTTTTCCTGCAATCAAAAACATACATGGATCATCTCACATAGATCAATCAAGGTCTAATCCTCATCACTCATTAATAATAAATCTAAATTATTTATTTCCTCTCATTCTCCATAAAAGGAATGAATTTTGAGCTCATTTGATCTCATAATCTTGCATTCTTGAGCCTATGTTGTAGAATTGATATTTGAATCTAGATAATTAGCAAAAAAATTAATTTCATAATGGATTTAATTGATTTAGGCTTGATTTGTTTAGCTTAGATGTATTGTAATGGCTTTTGCAATTTTAATTTCATTTTAGAGTTAATTGTCACTGATTTAATGCATACTCTGAGAGCACTAACATAATTATATCAAACTATCTCTAACTAGGAAGCTATAATTCAGTCTCTATTGTTAGGTGTTGATTGATTTCTTATGGACTAAAAATTGAATTAATGAGTTGTAAAGTGTTGTGTTTGTAGATTTCTAGGTAGATGTGAAGTACCCATAGACACATACACACAAACAACTGTTGCAAAGTGCATTAGTTATGAACAGAGTGGAAAATTATGAGTAGAGTGCGTTGATTAATCCAAGCAGAGGATATTATAGATGACTTACCTGATGGGACAAAGTGGAAATTTATAGAAACATAGGGAGAAAACCAACACAAATCACCACCACCACCACCACAAACACAAATGCCACCACCATTTTCTACTCCCATTGTCATGAGACATCTTGGCCAAATACTCCATTTAGAATTGTAATTTGTCAAAACCATAAATCAACACATAATACATATTCTAAATTATGGTGGGTGAGATCTGAATTTAAATTAAATTTGGGCGGGACATGAATGCCAAATTAAGTTGGGCAGGATAAAAACCTCAAATTACATTGGGCCCATGTACAAAATAGACCAAAACCTCTGTTATTTATTTGTATGTCGAACTCTATGGGAATGGGAGTCATAATTGATGTAGATCTTGATTGAGTGTTGATTGGTGTAGGTTTGATGATAGGAATATCAGTTATTATGTTGTCATTGATGTTAACTTGGCATTGTATTTGTTGACAATGTTCCTGATGTGTTGCTAAGAATTTGTGCAGATGAATCCTATATGTTCCAATATGAATTGGAGTGTGTGATTGTTGTTCAAGAATCAAGGATGTCTCTCAATGCATTTTGTATGATCGTGTATGCTGGAAACAAACATGAAGCAATTTATGATCAATTGAAGAGAAACATGGTAGATAGAAGAACAGATAGTAACAGATAGTGAATGATTTGATAATTATATCAAATCACTATGGATCCAAGTGTTGTGGTCATGATATGATTATCTTGACTAGGATATGTTATTGATACTATGATTTCTACAGGATTGGAGTACTTCAAAGCATTGTTTCAGTTGATAGAAGATCATTCTGTGCAAGATAGAAAATTTTTTAACAAGTTTGAGCAGTTGGTGTTAGATTAGTGAGTGGTGATGATGCGATCGGTTGTAGTGGATTTTTTCATGATCCAGGTGTCAAGGTGACATGGTAAAACAAATTTTTAATGTTTTTTTTCTATTTTATTGTTCAATGTCATCGAATCTATCAAGTTTTGGAAGTGTGTTGGGGAAGTCAAATAAAGTTTGATTGTTATTGTTTTAAATTGATGTGTGATGAATCTTGTGGCTGACCTGAAGTTGTAATTGAATGTTCTAGATTGTTAATATGTTTTAGGGTTCAAGGATTGAGAGGGAATGATTTTAATGAATGAAATTCAAATGTATTACATTTTTTAAGGCAGATAATTCCCTAATGAACATGTAATTTATTTATATGTAAATCAATGAATTATGCAAGAGTAGATCATGGATGTGAACGTGCAGTCGAGTGAAGAGAAAATATTGTCTGCAAGAAGCAGAAGTGTTATTCTTAATTGGATCTGAACAAGAAGAGGAGGAGTACTACACCTAGATCATTGTACTTGTTGAATCCTAATAGGTTATGCAATAAAATCCCTTAACCAGGTAGACCCTAACAGGTCTTGATCAATAAATCCTTTAACCAGGTGGCTCTTTAATTAGGGTTGTAATCCTTGAATAAGGTTACTTCTAACAAGGTGAAGCTCCTAACAAGGCTAGAGGCAAATCCCTTGATCGGATGACTCCTAACAGGGTCTTCTCCTAACATGGTATCATTGTAAGCTCCTAACAGGGATAAGCCTTTAACAAAGCACATTTCAGAAGAGTGAAAATACTTGTGGGTACTGATTCCCACCATGGTTTTTGCCTCTAACCAAGGGTTTCCATGAGAAAAATACTGGTGTCACTTTGTTGCATGTTTGAATGTTTATTTGGTCACCTTATTTATTGTTGCATCAGGTTTAAGGTTGATGAATATTGTTAATGTGTTGAATGAATTGTAAAAAGTTATGATTTGATAGATTACTGATTCACTCCCCCTCTTAGTAATCTTGAAACTTATAGAATTAATAGGGATGTGATGTCATTATGTTATTACATACTATAAATATGATTACCATGTCATTTTTTGCATATGTATAGCTTTGTTGTAGCTAATCTCCAGACAAAAAGTGCATGTTAAGATGCCATAAGATACAAATCCCCATACATGGCATCCATCATGTCATACACGGATGAAAACATATAACATAGAGAAAGACAAACAATCATGGAAAAAAATCCCGCCCAAAAACAATTTTAAATAAATATTTTGAATAATTCTGCATGCATTTGTGCTTTTTTATTTTCATTTTTTTGACCTGATTCACTATTTTTTTTATTGGCAGGTGCAATGCTTCTAATCACTACACCAATTCCCCATCATTAGCTCCCTTTTTGGCTCTGTGTTTTTCTTCCACATACTCTTTTAATGTATTCCTCCCCCATTTTTTTCAAAATATGACACTATTCATCAGGCCGACGTGAGTCATGGTGTTCTTTGCACCGAGCTGAAGATACTGGCTCAAGAATGGACACAATGCAACACTTGTATTTGCACCAATATTGGCACCTGTGTTGGTGCCCAAATGAATGCCACTTGGATGAGTAGGCAAAAAATTAGGCGGTATGTTCAAGTACCCATTTGTTAGCCTGCCATATTTGATGACAACATCTATGCAACACCCAAAGCCCCTATTTTTTGTAATTATTAATTAATTAAAAATTAAAATACAATTTATATGACATTTTTTAATTAATTATTAACTATTGTAAATCATTCATTTTGGGTGTTGCATAAACACTGGTCCCATGGGGTATCTTTAGCCTTGCGAAAATTAAAACTAATTTCTTTCTTTTCTTTCCCTTATATCCTAGCCTAAAACTTTATTGTTTATTTTGCATGTGCTTTAAGTTGTGCTTAAAGTGTTTATCACACCCTCATAGAGGTTAAGATAGATGACAGCTAGTGATTGCGAGGCTACGTGGAAGTTTGTGGCCGGTGATAAAAGTATTGTCACATCCTCGCAGGCTTAAATTACAGTTAAGGAAAATGGTTACGAGCTTGTGATGAAATGAATTGATAACTCATATTAATTATTCAATGAATAATACAGCTCGATAACTTGGGGATACAAGAGAAACATTACACCACACTACTGTATGGGACCCACAACCTCTTAACCAATGAATTATGTATGTGCATTTATAAATGGGTTAAGTTTTTGCATCCTCGTAGACCTAAATTACAGTTAAAGAAAATGGTTACAGGATTACAATGTAATGAATTGATAACCAAGGTTGGGTAATTTGTAACTGTTACCCATTTTTATTTCCCAGGTCAATAAAGTGGAGCTGGGTATGTTTTTCAGATAGTTTTAAGGGTGCATCTTGGTTGATTATGGTGTTTTTTCCAAAAGAGGAATGCCATAAAGGGGTCACTGAAAGATGCAATAGTTCACAACAGACAAGAATCATACAATAGTGCTAATTTACAGAAATGATCTTTTTTTTCATGAATGCAAATGTGCAATATCCCACACAGGTTGTGGGAGTAACTACTAGAATGCACTATACAAGGAAATGATACACATAAAAATGAAAGCATAAACAAAGACAAGGGATCCATTATTGCCTCATGATGACAAACCCCCACAGTTGAGTAGATCCATATTCATTTCCAGTTGCTTCACCATCCAAGTACCTGTAGGAAGATTGAGAGGTGGTGTTAAAGCTCAGGATTCCAAATCTTTTCATATACATCATCATTACATGCATAATTTACTCCCATAATACATTGGAATAGTTTGCAATGATCATATGAATCAGAGGAAAGAAAAAAGACATCATCAAGAACACATTAGAACTGAATTCATTATATAATAGGTTTGTCCAAATGTGTAGACATGGGGAAATTTTTTATTGTTGATTGCTTCATTTAAATATTTCATCATGTGGAAAAAATTGGGCTCCGACGAGGAGCCCAACATGTTATTGAGTGACACGATCATACTACAGGGTGTAATTTAAAATTATAAGTGATAAAGAATGGACAACATAAGACCAATGCCAAGGTATTGTGGTATTTTGAACTACAATAGTATTCATTACAAAGGAAAAAGTGATAGATAATGGATCACCGTGTGTGTTCCAAGTAAGTGCTATACAATGACAGTGGCAGGATAAAAGAGTTTTATAGCAGCTTTATAGTCTCAATGTGAAATGACATTTAGTGTGTTGTGGTAACCATGATGATAACCATAGACCAAACACATCATATATGAGCTATGATTGTTGTTGCAATATACCTTTCTGTTATGAAAATGAGACTTTAGCATTTTAATGACGGAAAAGAGCAACCCTTGATACAACAAACACTACTACATTTGGGGCCAAATTTCGATAGAAGTTTCTGACGGGTAACTTTTTCTTACGAATTTGGTGTTTTTTTTTGTAATAGGCCCCGATGATGTCAGTATATAGATGGTTGTTTAATTGAACATCAGAATTCCAACAAATTTGGGGGTATACATTAAAAAAAAAAGTGAAACAGCCTCATCATTTTTATTTCGATTAGAGAGCGGGAGAAAAGGAGCGACAACTGAGCGTGTGAGAAGGTATGTGATTTATTCATCTTTTGAGCCTCTGGCATCATATTCAAATGCATTTCATTTTATTGTTGAGGGAGTTTCTCTCTGAAATGACCACAGTCTACTGGTGTCATGCCCTAGCCAGTGCTTTATCTCTATTATTTGATGTTATTGGTGCTTGTGCTCAAGGATATCGATTCACTGTATTCAAATGTTTGGATTCATGTTTGTTGATATTACTGGCATATGTGTTTAATGATTCCATTATATATTTCTGTCACTGAAATGACCGCATTCTACTGGTGTCGTGCCCTAGCCCATGCTTTAACTCCATTATTTGATGTTATTGGTGCTTGTGCTCAAGGATATCCATCTTTTTGAAATGTTGATTGTGTTTATCAAATGGAGAGCCTGTGAGCTTCTAGCTAGGCACCATTTGTATTGATAGCTTAGGGCATCAAATTTATTGTATCATTGATAGTTGAGACTTTTTAAAAAGGAAATAGGACAAAGAATGATTTTTATTTAGTTTCTCTATTTTGATCCCTAAGTGGCTTACAACCCTAGAGAAGTATATGCAAATTTACGGATCCATTTGCAAGATACATAGAAGCTGATAATTTACAAGAAATCCATGCATCCAATTTGAATAGAAATTAATATAAAGAACTAGGGTCCTCCAATGGTCCAATCATCTAGACCTTGACTGTCCCCTCAACCAGTGACCCTTCAAAACTGGACTATCATGCAATCAGTGAGTGATCCTTCATTCTCCTGGTCTACCCTACATCCAAACATATTAGGAATACGCAATACAATGATAACAAGTCTTTCAAAATCTCCCTTCCCCCAAGGAACACTATCAACCATCCCTTCCACATAGCATTTCACTATTTTATGAGTGGATTGTGCAAGAAAAATTAACATTAAACAAGAGAAAACTCCTCAACACATCTTGGAAACCATTGAATTCAATAATAAATGAAACCTAACACCAACACTCTTCCTTTCATAGTTGCAGGAAATATGGGAACCATTTTTGACAGATATTGTACAAACGAAGAGAATACTCCCAAGAGGAAATGCTTCAATGTGGAACAATTGAAGGACAATGTTTTACTTTTATATGTAAATATACAATGTTTTTGATATATTTCTGAGATAACAAAACCATAGAAAGTATATCTTATAGAAGAAAGTAAAGAATAATTATCATATTTTGAGATATTGTGGAAACTTAAAGGAAAGAATGCTTGGTGGGGTTATCATGCAATCAGTGAGTGATTCTTCATTCCCCACTCTTCGAGTGACCCTTCAAAACTAGGTTATCATGAAATCAGTGAGTGATCCTTCATTCTCCTGGTCTACCCTGCATCCAAACATATTGGAAATACACAATACCAACCCTCAAGTTGGAAATCACATTCCAACCCATGTCTTGAGTCATCCCTTGAAACCAATACCATGTTATCTTTCCCATGTGCATTGTTAGAACCAAG
>MU226746.1:1582025-1602783 GCA_018584345.1 Thuja plicata | reverse complement strand
TTCTAGTGATCGTATAAAATTACTTTAGGCCTCCAGTATTGATGAGATGTACAAGTGTAAAATGTTTTTGTGAGACTGGGATCAATTTGTGCAGTGTACATAAATGCAAGGCGGTGATTATTCTTGATGATCGACAGGTAGCTAGGATAGTAGCTAGGACTAAAGATAACACAACTCAAGAGAACATCATAGGTTGTCTCTTTCTTTGGTCTATATTATTGACAAAATGTTTTACATTGCATTAGCTCATCAAATCCAGGAATTTGAATGAATTTAATAGAATATTTTCATGACAACATATATTATTTAAGTTGACGTTGCACAAATTTATCTACTTCGTGCACTTGTATACTATGAAGACGACAATAAAGAAGCATCTCCTACCATGGCCATGCTTCTTTATCGCCATCCTCATAGTCTACAAGTGTGCAAAGTAGATAAATTCATGCAATGTAAACTTAAATAATATACGTTGTCATGAAAATATTCTATTAAATTCTTTCAAATCCCTAGATTTGATGAGCTAATGAAAGGTAAAACATTCTGTCAATAATATAGACCAAAGAAAGAGAGAACCTATGATGGTCTCTTGAGATGTTTTATCTTTAATGTGCATATCCATCAGTTTTTTGACATTTCATAATTAATTTCTGACAGCAGTGCTATGCCTTCGATAGATAAAATGTCAGAGAATCATAATTTATGATAATTCTTTTGATAGTAATGCTATACGTTCGACAGGGAAACCTGTCGAAGAAATGCTGCATGACTGTCACTATTCTGATAGAAACTTTGACAATAATGCTATATATCCAATAGGTATATCTGTCAGAATTAGGTGGAAACTATCAGTATGCCAACAGTTATAATGTCAGAAAGGATATGTTTTTGACAGTTATTTCTGACAGAGATTGTATATTTTTGATAGGTTGTGGTGTCGGAATGCCGATGGATGAACCGTAGGAAATGCCATAATGAAGTTGTTGTCATGTGCAATTTTTTGACGTGATGTGGTGTCGGTAAACCGATGGATGTGTCTTCTGTCACAATTTCCTACACAAAAATGATGATGGACTCATGTGTCGAAATACCGATAAATGAGCGTTGGAAATTTGACAAATGGCCGTCAAAATTTGACCTCAAATGTACTAGTGAGAGAAGGGTAAATAAAGGCTGCCAAGTCAATCAATTGAAGAATAATAAAAGAATAAAATTATTGCAGCAAAATAAATAGAGCAAAGATAAATCATGTCACCAAAATAGTGGCAGAGCATCGTGAACAATGCATTTCCATGAGAAGGAGAATGTAGCTAAATGATTACAACAATAGAGATTGACATTTTAGAATAATCATTGAGATGCTCTATAATACTGAGATATATTAGATTCAAGAGTTGTTTGTACCATGATGACAACAGAGGAAACAATAGATATCAATACATCAAACTTTTCACAGTGGTGCTGGAAAATACAAGACAGATAAAGAGGATCTAATAAAATCAGTTGTGGTGATAGAACAAAAAACATCAGTTTAGAAATTCTTGCATATCAATAATGCATAAAAAATAGAGTGTCATTTGGACCTTTCAAATTATCATCTAGACAAATTATTAACAAAATGGAGCATGCTAGCTTAAATCAATTGAAGCATAGATAGATCAATTAGTGCTGAAAACAAGGATAGTGCAAACATTAGAAGCAATATGCTACCAATTTTGAAGAAGAAAAAGGTATTATTGAAAATTAAAATAGTGATAAACTTTTTTATATACATTAGAAGAGGTCAGTCATCTCAACTATGTGTTCATAGTCATCTTTGGAGACCAAACAATGCTTTCATGTGATGAAGGAAACCAAAATTAGAATCAATATGCACAAAAGTTCTCTATAAGACTAGATCAAGTATCACATGCCAGGAAAAGGGAAATTTATAAAGATTTATTTTAATAGTGACAATAATCATAAAGCCTTCAAAGTTTTATAATCACAGAGCTATCAAATGGGTGAAGGGTTTAGCTGTGAGGAGAATCAAAAGGAAGGAAGTGTCTTAGTCTAGAGTGTGGCAAATTTTTGGTACCCATATAAATAAAAACCATGACAAGGTTGTGAGAGGAAAATCAATAATGAAAATAAACCATAATATATACAGAGTCTTTTTCTCAGAGCCACCATTGTGCAACAAGTATGAGGCCCTCAAAATTTTAGCATGAACATAAGGTTATTTGCAGAATTTTTTTCAATGATGCCAAAGATCAAGGAAAATCATCAATAAAAATCATGGCCTATGTAATCAAAAGAAGCCCATAAAGTTTTCCTAGGTTCTTTACAAAAATCTAATCTCAGAATTTGAACCAAGCATCAATTAAGCCCTCAAGATCTTCATTCTTGTGCAAGCAATGTCTTGGTGAACATATTTGTCTCCACTTTAATTGCAAATTATACTAACTCTATGCCTCTTTGGAAACAAACTATTCTACAACAGTTGGGTAAGCATGAGATAATTGCTTCCCTCTGAATTGTCTGAGGTACATTTCCCTATCAGAAACATCTAATGAATTTCTCAATTTAAAACCAATGATTGTACTTTTAACCTAAAAGCACATAAGGATATCCCAAATACTCTTAGGTACTGAGGTATTCTTAGATAATACAAAGATAAAGAAACAAAATCAAAGAAAAGCACAGTTTCTTCGACTGAAACACATTACACTTGAAAGATAATAAGGAAGAGAATTATTCAGAAAGATAGATAGTTACCATGCATTCACCACAACGCAAAGCGAGAAATACATCAATTCACAAAGTAATTAACATATCATAAGTCAAAATTCATAGATTTAAACTTAGCATTGCATTAGAATATCAAGATCATACAAAACAAAGTCTAAAATTAATTGAATCCCTTGTGTCTTTCTATTCAATCCTCTTAAAACAACTGAAACCTAAACAATACCAGAAAATGTTGAACTAAGTTTAACAGATTCAAAAATTAACCCTTCCAATTTTTATGCCTCAGCATATATAGTTTAGCGAATTTGAGAGGCCTCCTTGAAAACTTGACCTCCCAACTTAACTGAAAAGAAATAGTTTCAGACCAGTAAATAAAGATAGAGTAATAGTTTTTAACAAAAACTATCTCGTAATCAAAATAACTTAAACATAGACATAAAATCCATCACGCGCTTTCAGTTATTATCTCCAGATGTGGCTTCTCAAACTAGCTTCCAGCTCTGAAATGTACTCACCAGCTCTTGGATCGGATGAGAGTGGAGGCTTTTTACACCATTCAAATTTGCACAACATGCATTCTTTTCACATTTGAAATCCCAAATTTTCTCTAACTATCTAGGTAACTGTCCCCTATTCAAATACAACATGGATTCCACATTAGCAACCCCAGTGAAATCTTCAGCTGTTATTTCCTCTTTTTCTTTGATATCATTCATGGCGTCCCCAAAAATCTCGATCATTGCCTCTGCATTTATATTTCCTTCGTTGAACTCAAGGATACCTGACAGGTTCACAACCTTGATGTATTTTAATGCATTAGCATGCATTTCTTTGATATCTTTCTCCATGGTGTGCATGCTCGAGACCGCCTTAAACAAACTTCTTTTCCAGCTTAAGTTATTTTTCAAAATGAAGAGCATGCATGCATATATCATTTTCATTGGGTCCTCTGCTAGGAACTTCCCAACTCCGTATCCTTCTATCTTAGCAACTTGGGATACAATAGCGACACATTTATCCTCATTTGATTCCCAACCTAGAATCAAGGTACGAAACTCTCCAATTAGAGCTTCTCCTTCTGTAAAAGTAGTTACAAACTTTTGAATGAACTTATTCCCTTCCAAAATGATGTCACCCATCTAGTCTTTCATAGCCACCATCAGGGCTCTTCCCTGATGCATCTATTTTAGCATTTTCTTATTGTCTGCAGAATTAGGATCGAAAGCTTGTGGAGCTTGAGTTAAAGGTAGAGCCCCTATTTTTCTGAGTGAATTAAGGAACTCAGTAGTCATGATTATGAGCTATTTAAGTTTGTGTTTCTCTTTTCCATCCTTTTTGGACTGACCAAGCATATGGTATTTTAATAATTTGAAGAGGTGATCTCGAGTGTCTCTATTTAGCACCCCAAATTCCATCTTTGTAACTTCAAAATCCTCTGCTGCAGGTTCAAGGATGCCTTGTTTCTGCTTGAAAGTGGCTATCTTAGTGGTTACTTTTCCTATGATGGGATATGTGGTTAATCTTGTGTTTCTCTTGACCTTCTTCATTTTTGGGGCACAAACAACATATTTGGTAACAATTTCTTGAACCGACTGAGAAACAGGTTTGAAACTGCATTTCTTGCTCACTGATTCTATCAGCCAAGGGGGAATCATACTAGATATCAGCCCATTTTCAACATTCTTAGCAGGTGTTATGTCTTCTTGCTGGTCCTTAGACTTATCCATTCCTGTATCCTGGATTTCTTTGTCCTACTCCGGTGAATAAGAGATATCTTCATCATTGACATCAATGTCAAGGAAACTAGAGTGTTGGGAAGCCATTTGGAATCACCTTTCATCTCTAGATCTCAACCTTGTTCAGGGTGCAATGGGGTTTCCATTGGGGATTACTCTTTTTTTAGTTAGAGAAAAATTACCTGCATGAGGGGTCAAGAGGGAAATGTTAGAGGAAATAGATGGAACTTTAGTTAAGATTGAACTTGCACTAGTTTTCTTAGGAGAAGTGACCCTCATCCCATTTGTCTTTCTCTTGTTTAACCAGACATCTATGTAGGCCAGAATGAACCTAGCTCTTAGTTTGATGTATTCCTCTTAATCCCTTTTCTAATCCACCTCTGGTAGAGTTTCTGCATTAGGTTCACCAAAACTAGGTTCAATGATTTTTTACTCATCTTCAACCACACCAGAGACATTAAACTTCAGCTGTAGACTTTTAATTTGAGGAACTAGAATATGGAGTGATCCCTCCTCTAAATCACCTTTTCATCTCCTATATCTTCCCACAATTCTTCCATATGCGGATTTGGGTTTGACTACTTTTTCAAGCTAAAAGCCTTCATGGCAAACCCTTTGTTTTTGAACCCTCTCCTAGACTCATAAAACTACATGTGAAAACCAACCAAATTGCTTCCTATCACCGAGGAATCTATCATATTCTTGCATACCAAATTTCCAAGCCTTATTGGGAACATAGAATTCCATTTCTCCTTCAGAAGATTATTCTTTATTACTCTAAACAACTCTCTACAAACTTCTACTAGAATGAAACAATCAATGTTGAACCTGGGTAGTCTAAGAGGTTCTTCATCAAAACCACCAACTCTCCAATAGGTCAATCGAGGGAATTTAATATATAAACTCTCAAAGCTTTGAACCATTTTTTGTGCTTCTAGGGAAATTCTTTGATTTGGGGTTCCAGCCAGCTGATTACACAATCTCCCAAGAAAAACATCGTGAACTCTTTTATATTTTTCTAGAACCATGTCTTTCCTTAACAAGGGTCAATATTCAAAAATGGTTATCTCTTTGCTCCACGGCTCATGCAGAATCCCAGTAAGGTGTTGGGTGCATGCAAGACAATAAGCTAAGTAGGAGGACATTTAGAATTCCTTTCGTGTAGCTTGTGCCTGTTTGAGCTGGTCTCTCAGTGAATTTGCAATTATCTCTGCCCAGTCCAGACTCTATTTTCCTTCCAACATAATTTCTATAAAGTGATACATCCAATCTTCAAAAAAGAAGTACTTATTCTTAACCTCTTGTCCTATGCAAAAAAACCATGATATTATGGATATGAATTTTCATATGGTCTTTAGTTAAAACTTCGGGTAATGTAGAACCACCTTTGTAATTTGATATAGTCCATTTCCGAGCGATGTTACTGAGTTTCTTGTTTCTCTTTTCTCAGAATTGGGCAAGTGATTGGGTGGGGGTAAAAATAGAAAAAGCTTCATTTGGGATCTTGAAAACTGACATTATCCTCTCTCTATCTATGGTAAAAATACTCTTACCCTCATTATTCAACACACTTTTGGATTTGGAATCATAGTGGTGTATACACTATTGGATTAGTTCTGGACTTATGACAGCTGGTGGAAAGGCAACAACTTGGAGTAAGCCACTGGAAATGAACTCTATAGTATGCTCCTTATGTACTGAGTCTTTCATAACCTCAACCAGTTTTTCTAATCTGACTCCCAACAAATCTATATCGGTAATGACTAGAGTTATACAACCTAGATTCACGGTGTTCCCAAAGAAATGAATGCTATACCTCATCTTTTCTCTTTACCCAAGAAGATTAAGGACTGCAATCTTTTTGGAAAAAGGGCATAGCCATGCAGAAAACATGAAGCAAAAAGGGAGGTTATTGAGCATTACTTGTTCTCTATTGAACTGAAAACCAAAACTTTTGTCCTTCACAACCGAGACTCCATAACTTAGCTCTGAAAGGAAATGAGCTTGAAGGACAGAATTTAAAGAAAACTCACTCTTGCTGGAAAATGATCCAAGAGACGATAATTAAATGCGACACATAGGTTGGAATGAAATGAAGCTATTGATGTGACATTTGGCCATTAACTTGTTTAATTAAACCCCCTTGAGTCATTATTGCTGCATTAAATGCTATCACTTTGTTTGTGCCGAAAAAACATCTGCCTTAACCCGCATTTCCATCTTGACTTTCCCACATGGCCACTACTTTTCCAAAATGACTATACTTTCATTCTAGTGAATATTCTCTGATGTTTCACATCCGTCATCAACTTAGTTGTCATATCACTATTGTGCTTTTTTGAATCCTTTGTTGAACTACTTTGAATTGAGGTTCAAAGTGGTTCAAAGTGGTTTGATGACGTGTCACGGGTCCCACCTACAATCACTGATATTAGGCCAGAAACTTTAATTGAACTACTTTGAACTGAGGTTCAAACTGGTTCAAACTGGTTCATGAAGAGTAGAATGATACCAACATTTGACCGAAAGAACTGGCTTTCACAAGACGGGCTCATGACACATTAAAGGAAATAGTTTGAAGGTAAAGCTACCTCACAAGGCTCTTTAAACTTGGACTTCTTCTGCATAAGGGGGATCGGGAAAGACTTCAAAGAAAACATCAAATTGGGGTATAATGGTTTTAATCGTGGCAACTCAAATAAACCCTAACAATGGCTCTGTCTGGGGACTGCAAGCTGTCAAAACTGTAGAGAACTCTAAATACTAGTTTCACAAAAACTAAAAACTGAAGGGGAAAAGGACAACACAACCGGACTACGACTAAGGAAAGTAAAGAAAAATAAATAATATGTATAGGGGGACTTGGAACACCATTACAACTTGAGAAAATTTAGGTCCTTCCCATTATAGGTGAATGAAAGATTGATACCATCCGGGTAAGACAAATGAAAAGCATTGGAACCAATTATTTCTGTGATAATGAACGGGCCTTTCCACAAAGATTCAAATTTCACATGAGAACCTTTGGGGACCTTACTTTTTTCCCACAAAATCACTTCATCTCCCTCCATGAACTTTTTGGTATGAGCCCTCATATCAAAGATATTCTTAACTTTTAGTTGATGCTCTGTAATATGGTCCACCAAGTCGTCTCTCTCCTCTTCGCGTTTCTCCAAGGAACTTTGAAAATATTGGTCTTCAATTACTGTTTGCATCTTATCCATCAATAATTCTAGAGGTAGGATACATGAGCCCCTATCCCATACACAATTTCAAAAGGAGACATGCCGATAGCTCTTTTGGGAGTAGTTTTGTCAGCCCATAATACTTCATATAACTTCTTATGCCACTCACGCAGATTATCATTCAATAAATTTTTCATTATAGCTACCAGATTCTTATTTTTGGACTTTGCTTGGTCATTTCCTTATGGAAATTAATCCAAAAAATGAGCCAATGATATCCCATGTTCATAACAAAAATCTGAAATTTCTCTCGAAGATAAATATGTAGCATTGTCCGCCACTATCTTGACTGGAATCCCAAACCTAATAAAGATATAGTTCAGTAGAAAGTCACATACAACTTGAGAATTCACCTTCTTGGTCAGGACCGCTTCCACCCACTTGGTGAAGTAATCTATGGCTATTAAAATGTATACATGCCTCACACTGGATGGAGGGTTCAGTGGTCCAAAAAAATCTATACCCCACTGTTTAAAAGGCTCTTCAACAATTACGAGCTTGAGGGGAAATGTTGCAAGTTGTGGGTGCCCAGTAAACAACTGATATTTCTCATAGTTCTTAACATAGTGATACGTGTCCTTGAACATTCTCAACCAATAGAAATGATTACATAGAATTTTGAAAGCCATAAGAGTAGAGGAAAAGTTCCCTCCGCAGGTTTCATCATGGAAATTCTTTAATAGCTCTTTCTGTTGTGCAGCATCTACACATCTTAGGAAAGTTCCATTGATGCTCTTTTTATACAAGACATCTTGCGAAATGACATACTTAGAAGCCTTTAGTTTTAAATTATGCTTCTCTTGAGGGCTCAAATGTTCAGGGCACTCCCCATAGGTGAGAAGATATGTTATATTTGAAAACCATGGGTTAGTTAAACTTACCAACAATACCCTGGGGATTTCATTCGTTTCTTCTTTTTTTGGTTCACTATCTTCGGCTATCATCTTACACAATCCTCGTCCTCTCACTAAATTAGTTGGCTTGATGGTCAAATCATATTCCTAGATTTTGGTTATCCACACCGCTCTATTATTCATCCATATCTCTTTCTGGGTTAGGACACTTTTGACTGTCATTTCTGGGACATATATTGTAGCATGGGAGTGTAGTATGTAATATCTGAACTGCTTTACTACAAAAAAGGCATGCTTCTCAATCTAGAAATACTTGAGTTCATGTTTCTTCATTGGATTACTCATGAAAGCAATAGGTGCTTCCCATCCCATATCATATTTGTATGTCAGAATACCAGATAGAGTATACTTTGATGCATAGCAATAGATGTTGAAATCCTTTTTAAAATCTGGACTTATCAAAATAGGAGCTTGGGCTATCTCTTCTTTAACATCATTGAAAGCCCTTTTCCCTTCCTCATTCCATTTGAATGGAATTTTCTCGCTCAACATGTCTACCATGTGTTTAGTTATTTTTGATAATTCAGGGACAAAGGCTCTTAAGAAATTCACCTGGCCAAAAAAGACTTCAAGCCACTTTGGCTGGAAGGTAAGATAAGTTGTTGAATCGCCTTGACCCTATCTAGATCAATTTTGATGCCCTTCTTTGAAACAATATGCCCCAATATTTTACCTTCTTCAACAAAGAAAACTGATTTTTTTCAGAATTAGGGATATGCCATGACTCCTGCACCTTTGTAACACTATTTCAATATCTTTCAAATAACAACTCCTACTTTTTGAAAAGACACTGAATTCATCCAAATAAATCAAAATGATCCTATTGCAAAGAACCCCAAATGAAGAATTCATTTCCCTCTGGAAAGTAGCACAAGCGTTAATTAATCCAAACAACATCCTATTTTATGCAAAAGTACCCCAAGGGATTATAAAGGCTTTCTTATGCTACTCCTCCTTCACCACACTGATTTGATTATATCCAAAATAAATGTCAAGCATAGACATTAATTCTGACCCTGACACTGCCTAAAGCACGTGTTCCATAACTGGAAATGCATAATTATCCTTGAGATTGGACTGATTCAGGTTTTAGAAATCCACACAAATCCTTATCTCACCATTCTTTTTCCTTACAGGGACTATATTGGAAATAATGGTTGAATGGTGAATTGGGTAGATAATTTTGGCTTGAAACATCTTCTTCACTTCTTTCAATATGGCCTTGGACACTTTTGGATTATAGTTTCTCAACCTTTGGTAGAAAGGTTTGGCATCCATTTTCAAAGGAATGTGATGTCTGAGCTGACCACCTCTAAAGTTTTTAAGATCTTTGTATCCCCAAGCATAAACATCCTTATATTCTATTAATAATTTCTTGAGGTCATCCCTCTCCTGTTGGGAACAAGCCTTGCCTATAGGAATCCATTTTGGATCGTCTTCATTGCCTATATTGATTTTTTTGTATTCCTTAGGGTTATGAGCATGAGACACTTTTTCCTTAACTATACTATCATCCTTTCTATGAAACAAATGTTCTAGAGAGACCAGCCCCTTAGGGATTTTGTTTTCTTTGAGCTGTATAATTCCATCATCTTCTACTAAGCCTTCACAAGTTTCTTTGCACTCATTTTCAGAACCTTCAAAATAAACATTAGAAAAATTGTTAATACATCCCAAAAAATCACTGAGCTGGGAATCGCCATCAAATACTTGCCAATGCTCTACATTATCTGGTACTTTAGGTCAGTATACCATTTCTATCATGTAGCTTTATGTTTTAAAAAAAATCATCAAAAGATTCAAGTTCATCCCACACTAAATTCCTATAGTGCTTTAATTTTTCATTCTTGACTGGGAACTGTCCTCTTACCTGCTTCACAATCAAGTTAGCATCACCCTGGGCAATCAACTTCTTAACCCCTCTTAGCTTTGCCTCTTCCAAACCTAATAGTAATGCTTCATATTCGACCATTTTATTGGTGTTTTTGAAATCCAAATTTGTAATATAAAGGAATGCACTCTCCTACAGGGGAAAAAGCACTACTCTAGCTCTTGATCCAAAAATAGAACAACTACCGTCAAACTCCATTTTCCACAAATCATCATTTTGTGATTTGGTAGCAATAAGTTCAGTTTTTTCATCAAATAAAACTACATAATTACCGAAATGACATTCTTGAAAGAGGATCTAATCCTTGGGATTATCTGAAGGAAATACAGTGTATTTGTTTTTAGACTCTAGCTCAAGTTTTATCTTCTTATTGCCTACCAGAATGACTGCTTCAGACTAGTCCATCTTTATGTTGTTTCCCATGTATTTACAAAAGGTTCTAATAAGTAACATACTGTAACTAGATCGAATGTTTGCTACTAGAATTGTTAGCTTCAAACGCTTATCTGGACACACAACGAGAACAGCTTGTGCATCTTTCACTTGCCCGATCAAAGGAACCTATTTTCCATCCATAGAGTAACAACGGCCAAAAGTCTTGGTTAGGGTAAGACCAAGGGCTTTGGTGACTGGGGCGGGCATTATATTATCAAAGGCACCAAAGTCAATTATACAATTACTGAGTTTTTTCCCATTTAATAGTAACTAGACATAAAAAGGATTTGGCTTCTTTTCTTCTATCTCATTTTCTACAGAATTGACATAAGGATAATCATCAGGTATCTGGGGGTATCTTCAAATACAAAAACATGAGGCTCTTCAACTATAATTGTTTCTCCTATAAGAGGTTTATTTGGTTGGGTATTGGAACTCGAATCTCCATTCACATATTTAACCAACTTGTCTAATTCTCTAGGATTCATCTTTAAATATTCAGCTGGGGAGATGGTAATGGAAATTGTTTTACAAAATTCAAAAAAATTAAAAGCAGGAGGGGTAGGAGCTGCATTACCTATTTGTAAGATTTTAATTCTTGAGTTCTTTGGAGTTGATGAGGCATCACCATTTCTAGATTCTTTATTCCTTAGAAAAGCATCATATGTACCCGCGCCAGGAGTGAATTTTTGATTTATTTGATTTCTAGTGAGGATGGCACATGAAGGATCTTGCAGAGTTTCTAGTACATCCCCACCTCTTTCAGAATTAGAATCATATTGTAGATAAAAATAACTTGAGTGCCCAATATCAAAAGGGGTTTTCTCTTCTCGGTACTCTTCAATCCCAATAGTATCCTTGGCTACATTTATTTGAAGACATCTGAGCCAATTTGGGCATGTCTCACCATCATGATCCATTGTCAAATGAAAGAACACATGGTAGGTGTTAGTTAAATCTGTAGCCTAGGCTACGAGCCTATTAAGAGTGGAACCTTACCATGGGATTGACCAAACTATTTTTGGCTGACATCTTGATAAGGGGAATTGGATTTATTTTGTTGTCTTTTTAGCATTACCATGTCATTCATCAACCTCTGTAACAAAGGATTAGTTGTAGCGGATGAGGAGACACCCACAGATTGAACTTCCCTCTTCCACTTTCCTATCGTGATGAATGTATCCTCAAGCTCAATGACTTGCCTTTGTGTGACATTCAAATTGGATGCTCCATCTTTCAATAGGTGAAAGCTTATATCAGGAGGTACCACATTAAGAAAGAAAATCTTCTTATTTTCATTGTTGGGTGCAAAATTAGTAGGAATTATTTGCAAAATTTGATTGAACTTAGCTACAAATTCTTGCATAGGTTCATGTATCTCTTTCTTGAGGTGTCGCAACTGAAGCAATAATGAGACTTCATTATTGGGGGTTTTCAATATTTCTTCAAACACATCTTTCATATCGTCCCAGCTAGTAATAGAGCCATGAGGCAAGTGATTGAACCAATCTACTATAGCATCATTCAAAGTCCTTACAAAAAGCCTCACAACAACTTCCTGAGTAGGGACACTGAGAATACCACATGCTGTGTGAAAAGAACTTAAATGATCTTCAGTTGTTGTCTTTCTGTCTCCATTGAACTTGGGTAAAAATTGATTATCTCCCTTTGGAAGAGCAGCAAGAGCATTGAATCCCAGGTTCAAAGGGCCTTTATTTTTACCCCATGGCTGATTGGCGGCCATGAGTGGGTGTTGAAAGTTCAAGGGTTGAGTATTAAAAATTGAAGATATCACAATACCTGGTGAGATAACAACCTAGACAATTGCTGATATAGTGGGTCTACCAGAAGATGAAGGGGGTCTACTAGAGGTCTTGGTTCTCCTTTTCTTTGGGGTATTAAAATCAGGGAAAAAACTCAAATTTTTCAAGGCTTCAAAATCAGCATCGGTCAAACCTTTGCTTGAATCACCTCTTTTGTACCTTCTCTCAGCTAGCTTTGTTGTCAAGATCAAGCCCCATCTTCCTCTAAGGACCTTGTGCTGCTCTATCTACAACCGTGGCTTCTTGAGCAATGGGAAGTCCTCTCAACCACTCCCCAATTTATTCCTCTTCTTCTAGGACTAGGTGAACTTGTTGGTATTGTTGGTTGCTCTCTTTCAATTTCCATGCTAGGGAGTGAAGATCCGTGATTATGTCTTATTGAGTATCTAAGAAAAAAAAATCTGGTTGTAACACCGGGGGTACTTCTTCTTGCTCGAGAATCACAACAACGGACATCACCATAATTTATTCATTCATAGAAATACAACTACTTACTAGTCTTCTAATAGCACACTCCCTAGTAGAGTCACCAAAACTTTGTTGTTAAACAGATTTGTCTCCGCTTTAACTATAAATTATACTAAATCTGTGCCTCTTTGGAAACAAACTATTCTACAATGGTTGGGTAAGCATGAGATAATTATTTCCCTCTAAATTTTTTTAGGTACATCTCCCTATCAGAAACATCTAATGAATTTCTCAATTTAAAACCAATGATTATACTTTTAACCTGAAAGCACATAAGGATCTCCCAAATACTCTTAGGTATTGAGATATTCTCAGATAATACAAAGATAAAGAAACATAATCAAAGAAAAGCATGGTTTCTTTGACTGAAACACAATACACTTGAAAGATAATAAGGAAGAGAATTATTTAGAAAGACAGATAGTTACCATGCATTCACCACAATGCAAAGCAAGAAATAAATCAATTCACAAAGTAATTAACATATCATAATTCCAAATTCACATATTTAAACTTAGCATTGCATTCGAATATCAAGATCATATAGAAGAAAGTCTGAATTTAATTGGATCCCTTGTGTCTTTCTATTCAATCCTCTTAAAACAACTGAAACTTAAACAATACCAAAAAATGTTGAACTAAGTCTAACAGATTCAAAAATTAACCCTTGCAAGTTTTATGCCTTAGCATATATAGTTTAGCAAATTCGAGAGGCCTCCCTAAAAACTCAGCCTCTCGAATTAACCAAAAAGAAATGGTTTCAGACCAGTAAATAAAGATAGAGTAATTGTTTTTAACAACAACTATCTCTTAATCAAAATAACTTAAACATAGATATAAAAGCCATCACGTGCTTTTAGTTATTATCTCCAGACATGGCTTTTGGAACTAGCTTCCAGCTCTTAAATGTACTCACCAGCTCTTGGATCAGATGAGAGTGGAGGCTTTTTACACCATTCAGCTTTGCGTGACATGCATTCTTTTCCTATTTGAAATCCTGAATTTTCTCCAACTGTCTGGGTAACTGTCCCCTATTCAGATACATCATGGACTCCACATTAGCAACCCTAGTGAAATCTTCAGCTGTTATTTCCTCTTTTTCTTTGATATCATTCATCACATCCCCAAAACTCTTAGTCAAAGCCTCTGCATTTATATTTCCTTTGTTGAACTAAAGGATACCTGACGGGTTCACAACCTTGATATCTTTTAATGTATTATCATGCATCTCTTTGATCTCTTTCTCCATGGCATGCACGCTTGAGACCCCCACCTTAAACAACATGCTTTTCTAGCTCAGGTTCTTTTTCAAAATGAAGAGCATGCATGCATCTATCATTTTCATTGGGTTCTCTGCCAGGAACTTCCCAAATCCGTATCCTTCTATCTCAGCAACTTGGGATACAACAGCGGCACATTTCTCCTCATTCAATTCCCAACTTGGAATCAAGGTATGAATCTCCCCAATCAGACCTTCTCCTTCTGCAAAAGTAGTTATAAACTCTTGAATGAACTTATTCCCTTCCACAATGCTTCCACCGATCTAGTCTTTCATAGCCACCATCAAGGCTCTACCCTAATGGATCTATTTCAGCATTTGCTTACTGTCTGTGGAATTAGGATCGAAATCTTGAGGATCTTGAGTTAAATGTAGAGCCCCAACTTTGCTGAGTGAATTAAGGAACTTAGCCATCATTATTATGAGTTGTTTAAGCTCACATTTCTCTTTTCCATCCTTCTGGGACTGACCAAGCACATGGTCTGTTGAGAATTTGAAGAGGTGATCTCGAGTGTCTCTGTTTAGCACCCCAAATTCCATCTTTGTAACTTCAAAATCCTCTCCTGTAGGTTCAAGGATGCCTTCTTTCTACTTGAAAGTGGCTATCTCGGTGGTTACTTTGCTTGTGATAGGATTTGTGGTCAATCTTGCATTTCTCTTGACCTTCTTCATTTTTGGGTCACGAACAACATATTTGGGAACAATTTCTTGAACCAACAGAGAAACAGGTTTGAAACTACATTTCTTGCTCACTGATTCTGTCAGCCAAGGGGGAATCATACTAGATACGAGCATGTTTTCAACATTCTTAGTAGGGGTCATGTCTTCTTGATATTCCTTAGACTTATCCATTACTGTATCCTAGATTCCTTTGTCCTGCTCTGGTGAAAAAGAGATATCTTCATCATTGACATCAATGTCAAGGAAACTAGAGTCTGGGGAAGCCATTTGGAATCAACTTTCAGCTCTAGTTCTTGACCTTTTTTAGGGTGCAGTGGGGTGTCCTCTGGGGAATTCTCTTTTCTTAGTCGGAGGAAAATTACCTGCATGAGGGGTCAAGAGGAAAATGTTAGAGGAAACAGATGGAACTTTAGTCGAGATTGAACTTGCACTAGTTTTCTTAGGAGAAGTGACCCTCATCCTATTTGTCTTTCTCTTGTTTAACTAGACATCTGTGTAGGCCAGAATGAACCTAGCTCTTAGTTTGATGTCTTCCTCTTCATCCCTTTTCCAATCCACCTCTGGTAGAATTTATGCATTAGGTACACCAAAACTAGGTTTAATGATTTCCAACTCATCTTGGACCACACTAGAGACGTTAAACTTCAAATAAAGACTTTTAATTTGAGGAACTGGTAATCCAGAGTGATCCCTCCTCTAAATCACATTTTCATCTCCTATATCTTCCTACAAGTCTTCCATATGCGGATTTGGGTCTGACTGCTTTTTCAAGTTGAAAGTCTTTAGGGCAAACCCTTTGTTGTCGAACCCTCTCCTCGACTCATAAAAATGCATGTGAAAACCAACCAAATTGCTTCCTATCACTGACGCATCTATCATATTCTTGCATACCAAATTTCCAAGCCTTATTGGGAACATAGAATCCCATTTCTCCTCCAGAATATTATTCTTTATCACTGTAAACCACTTTCTACAAAATTCTACTAGAATGAAACAATCAAAGTTGAACCTGGGTAGTCTAAGAGGTTCTTCATCAAAACCATGAACTCTCAGATAGGTGAACCAAGGGAATTGAATATAGAAAATCTTGAAGCTCTGAACTATTTTCTGTGCTTCTGGGGAAATTCTCTGATTTGGGGTTCCAGCCAGGTGATTACACAATCTCCCAAGAAAAACATGATGAACTCTTCTATATTCTTCTAGAATCATTTCTTTCCTTAACAAGGGACAATATTCAAAAATGGTTATCTCTTCACTCTACGGCTCATGAGGAATCCCAATAAGGTGTTGGGTGCATGCAAGACAATAAGTTAAGTAGGAGGATATGTATAATTCCTTTCATGTAGCTTGTGCTTGTTTGAGCCGGTCTCTCAGTGAACTTGTGATTATATCTACCCAGTCCAGACTCTATTTTCCTTCCAACACAATTTCTATAAATTGATACATCCAGTATTCAAAAAGAAGTACTTTTTCTTAACCTCTTATCCTATACAAAAAAACCATGATATTATGGATATGAATTTTCATATGGTCTTTAGTTAAAACTTTGGGTAATATGGAACCACCTTTGTAACTTGATATAATCCATTTCTGAGCAATGTTACTGAGTTTCTTGTCGCTCTTTTCTCAGAATTGGGCAAGTGACTAGGTGGGGGTAAAACTAGCAAAAGCTTCATCTAGGATCTTGAAAACTGACATTATCCTCTCTCTATTTATGGTCAAAATACTCTTACCCTCATTATTCAACACACTTTTGGATTTGGCATCATAGTGGTGTATACACTGCTAGATTAGTTCTGGACTTTTGACAGCTAGTGGAAAGTCAATAGCTTGGAGTAAGCCACTGGCCATGAACTCTACAGTATGTTCCTTCTCTACTGAGTCTTTCAAAACCTCAACCAATTTTTCTACTTCGAATCCCAACAAATCTGTATCTGTAATGACTGGAGTTCTACAACCTAGATTCATGGTGTTCCTGAAGAAATGCATGCTAGACCTCATCTTTTCTCTTTACCCAGGTAGATTAAGGACTGCAATATTTTTAGAAAAAGGGCATAACCACGCAGAAAATAGGAAGCAAAAAGGAGGGTTATTAAGCGTTACCTGTTCTCTGCTGAATTGAAAACCAAAACTTTTGTCCTTCACAGCGGATACTCCACAACTTAGCTTTGAAAGGAAATGAGCTTGAAGGACATAATTTAAAGAAAACTCATTCTTACTGGAAAATGATCCAAGAGATGATAATTAAATGCAACGTGTAGGCTAGAATGAAATGAAGTTGTTGATGTGACATCTAGACATTGCTTTGTTTAATTAAACCCCCTTGAGTCATTATTACTGCATTAAATGCTATCACTTTGTTCGTGCCAAAAAAACATCTGCCTTAACCCACATTGCCAACTTGAATTTCCCACATGGCCACTACTTTTCCAAAATGACCGTACTATCATTCTGGTGACTATGCTCTACCATGTCACATCAGCCATCAACTCAATTGTCATATCACCCTTGTGCTTTGTTGAATCCTCCATTGAACTACTTTTAACTGAGGCTCAAAGTGGTTCAAAGTGGTTTGATGATCAAGGGTCCCTCCTGAAATCACCGATATTAGGCTAGAAACTTTAATTGAACTACTCTAAACTACTTTGAACCGAGGTTCAAAGTGGTTCATGAAGAGTAGAACGATACCAACACTTGACCGAAAGAATCGAGTTTCACAAGATGGGCTCATGACACATTAAAGGAAATAGTTTGAAGGTAAAGTTGACCTCACAAGGCTCTTTTAACTTGGACTTCTTCTGCATAAGGGGGATTGGGAAAGAATTCAAAGAAAACATCAAATGGGGGTATAACACTTTCAATCATGACGACTCAAATAGACCCTAACACAATGATATGTGAAAAGGAAACAAGGGTAAAGTTACAGTTTACTTATGTAGAGTTACCATCAATGATGGAATCAAATACAGGTGGAGCAATATAGAAAAACTAGTCGCAACCTCATAAGAAGCACAAAGGTACATAATTTAAAATGCAGAATTTTGAAACATTGTTCTTATTCTACTTCTAAAATGACACCAATGGTGGCATAGAAGAGTTTAATGCTACCTGTGTGGGCTGTAAACTACAAGGAAAAGATTTGAAAGCTTTTCAAAGGTCTGCACAAAAGCTCATGAGATTGCAACTCCACTGAAATCCAATGTCAAACCTTCCTGATGGCGGCTAGTAGCAAGGAGGTCCTTAGACATTAAAAAGTTGTTGAAAATCTCTAGCAAAGCCCTTTGTAGCCATGGCGGCTAGCAACAAAGAGGTCATCAAAATCAAACTATTCCAAATAAACCCTCATCTTCCTACAAGGTGACGCAGAAAGAAGACCCAAAACGCGCATGGGAATGAAAAAATTAATGAGTGTTTTGGTTTTTTTTAGGGTTTTATCCCCTAAAGAGGTCGGCAAGAGTGAAGGCATTTTTGCCTTGTTTATTTTGTTAAAAGTCTTTTTGACTTAGAAGGTGTGGGCTAAGTAAAGGTTTTCATGCCTTATAAAAATAAAATTTTATAAATTTATATATATATATATATATATATATATTATTAAGTAATAAAGATATATTACTTATTAAATGTTAAGTAATGTATCCTTATTACTTAATAATATATATAAATATTTATAAATTTTATTTTTATTAATCATGATTGTATTTAATTTTTATTAAATAGTATTTTATAAACTATTTAATAAGAAATTAAAGTAAAAAAATACAAAAATAATAGATGGATAGTTAACTCTTAAAAGGTAACAATTAATCTTTTATTTCATTTTATTTAATAAGAACTATTAAATAATCTATGATTTATTATTTTAATAAATATTATTATATTAATAATATTATTAAGTCATTTAAGTGTTGCTTAATAAATATTATTTAAATAAATAATATTTATTAAAATAATAAACTATAAACTACATAATAGTTATTATTAATAAAATTATTGAATAATTTATAATTCAAATGGATTATAAATCATTCAATAACTAAAGTGCAAAATTAGAATATTTACTTTTACCTTTAAAAGGGTCAAAGTGAGATATTTTTGCAAGGTTATGGCAGAGTCCTTAAAGTCAAGAAATGCAGCTGTTAAAGTCTCCAAGCAATTATTACTTTCCAGAAGCTCCTTATAGGCTATTTAGAGGATATGACTGCATTTATGGAGGGTAATTATGATGGTATTCATGAGGTATGACTTTGGGGACACCTATATCCTTTTTTGAAGTCTTTTGAGGGGCTAAAAAATGGCCTTATGGACTGAACTGACCTATAACTTATGGCCCTCATTTATGAGGTAGTTGACTAGAAAATGGATAAATATGAGTTGAAGGCTCATTTGTAAGGAGTTCTTTTTCCTTCCAGCTTGTTGTTTTGTAACTTTTTCTAAGTTCTTGGCAGAAGTAAGTGGTTTTTGTAACTCATTTTGAGAGATATGCAGATTTGTAACACCTTTTGATAGTGAAATATAGTTTGTGCCTTCTCTTTTTTCTATCTTTGTGTATCACATGTTGATGCCTTTTACAGAAGAATATAGTCTTTGCAGGTTGAAAGTTTGTGTTGAATCATTTCTGAATTGTGAGGAACCTTTTCTCCTTTTGGGGACTACCATTTTATCCTTCTTTCAAATTGTTGATGCAAGGACTGCGTGATTGAGTTGTGTAAGGAAGCTCTTTTGTGAGGCCTCACCCCAAACCCATCATAGCTTTTCCAATTACCATTTTGATAGACCTAGTAATTGGCTTTACATTTTGATGTATTAGGAGGTTTTACCCTTTTTATAGGGATTTGGTTACATTAGATGATGATAACTTATAATTTACGACCCTTTCCATACTCATGATGTTGACCCTATGATACATTATGATGATTGATTTAGATGAATGTTAAGATGTTTCAATTTGGGTACACGTGTTGATATGAGTTGTTCAGGAAAACAATAATCAAGTTTGGAAGTATGTCAAGATGTGAAATTCTTTGAAGGTTAAAGGATATTTGATGAAATATCTTGCTGAGTTTCAAGACATTTTTGTAACTATTACTTGAGGAATTGGTTATTTGATTTTATGCCATTTGGGTGTTTTTAGAATTGATAAAATTAATGTTTATGCAATTTAGATAAAAATACATCATGATTTATATAAGATCTAGAATGATTAGTGTAACTTGTGAGTTAATGAGTTCATGTTCTGATGATTTAGTTTATATATGTTTATTTGTAAGTCAAGGATTAAAATTTATGATGATGATTATATTATGTGGATTATATTCTGATGCGGATTAGAACCTAGAACATATTTTTGATTTTGGTTATACATGCTTAGATATGTGATTTGATGAGAAAGACTTAATCATGATTAGATTTGATTATTCCATGAATAATGATTTAAAGTTAGGAAATAACATGAATAATATGTCGTAATGTTAGGATTATGGAAACACCATGTTTGAGCATTACTTAATGAAAAGTATATTTAAGAATTGAATTTTGCATATTGACTAACGTTGCAAA
>MU226746.1:1546005-1578576 GCA_018584345.1 Thuja plicata | reverse complement strand
TTAATTATTAGATTAATAAAATTAGTTTTTATGCCAAAATGTATAGATTCATTAACTTGTTCAGATTTAGTATTGAATCAACACATTAAAATAATAGTCTATATTATCCGATGGTTAATAATTTAAAATGGATCATTAATATTAGTTAGTTTAGGTTATTTCTAGAATTGCAAATTTGTGGATTAGTTAATAGGGGTTCTGGCTTAATGAGTTGATTCACTTAATTTAATTTAATTTAATGTATAATAAGGTTTATTACATCTTTTCATGGTAGTATAATTAATCCACCTTTTATGATCGTATAACATTACGTGCTAGTTCACATTACCAAGTTTATTGTCGAATATAATTCGATTATTAATATGGTTAACTCATGAACTAACAATGTAGACAAATTATAGATTATGTTAAATAAATCACATACAAAAGATATAACCTAGGTACATACACCTTCCAGGTTATCATTATTGGAGTGAAATTGGGTTAGGATATTAAACACATCCTTTCACAATGATATTGGATAAGTTTATTATAATTATGGGAACCCTATTAAACCAGGAATGTTTAAGGATCATAATGACATTGAATAGGATTAATAAGTTTGATTTCTAGGTCAACCACTAATGGGGACAGTATACCCCTGTGTCCTTACTGTACTAAACTGTAGATTCTCTTACCATCTTTTGAGTTGGGTGACTGACTCTGCAATCGCCTTTATCAATATCCTCGGCTCATTCTATGACTAGACCTCTAAGCTTGAGAAGAAACTTCACCATGTTGTCACCCTCCCTCAGAGCTCTCAGTATTATTGTGTCATCTTTGTTGATGTTGTTTTATGTCCTAAAAAAAGAAAAAAAAATTGTGTGTGTTTTGCCCTAGTTTTGGGCATGACATCTTTGTCACTAGTTATATTGTGTGTTGGTTTCTGTTAAGTCTCAAAGCAATAGTTCATTGTGTCACCTTTAGCATTAGGTTTCATTTTGTGTTTCCTTCTAACCCTTTCCCTATGAAAAGTTCTAGTTTAGGTGAAGTATCCAGGAGATTATAGGACATAATAACCTGACCAAAATAACCCTGGACAAAATAACCCGGCCACAATAACCTAAGGAAAAAATAACGTAGGGTCATAATAACACATTCCAAAATAACCCACAGTCAAAATAACCCATGGAAAAAATAACCCCAAAATAGCTCCCTTGAAACCTAATTCAAAATCAATAAGTATAGTTTTTAGGTTTAGATTAGGTTGCAGTTGTTTTAATTTTACAAGTACTCGTGTATAAGTGGATCTTTTTTTTTGGTCATAAGAATATAGATAAGTGGAAATATTGTATCATTTTTCAAGCCATGAATTGTGTACAACTACTGAAAAATACTTGGTATTGTTTTGAATATACCATCACTAAACCAATTTTTAAATTCTTTTAGTAATTGAAAATTTTGTGTTGTGGTGAATATTAAAAAATGATTCTCATAATTACTGTCATGAAAAAGAAACTTATCCTCTATGGTGCCTCACAATCCATTTTTTTGCATACTAACTTGATCTAAAATCACCATGGGTTATTTTTTCCATGGGTCATTTTGACCATGGGTTATTTTGTCCATGGGTTATTGTGACCCTGGGTTATTGTGTCCTTGGATAATTATGGCGGGGTTATTATGTCCAGGGTTATTTTGGCTGGGTTGTTATTTCTGGTTACCACCCAGGAAGCTGACCTTCTCTGGAGGTTCACTTATTTTCTAGGTTATCCACAACCTAGAAGTGTTCCCATGTATTACTAGATTTCTGAGTTTACTTAGTAGGGTGCAGATTTCAGTGATAACTATTTTTGGCATGCCCGGTGAGAATGAGAACCGATTCTCAGTTCTTTTTAGACTTTATGTTGTTTCTTTTTGGTATGGACAACAATATTTTCTACCTTTGGAGGAAAGAAATAATCACACCTGGCGACTCTCGAGGATATATGTTGGTTTCAACAGTCAAAGTGCTGGTATGTTTCAAAGAAAATCTAGCTTTTTCTAAATTTTTTAGCTCTTTGAATGTTTCACTATGTCAAAATTTCATGGAAGCATGTTTTATCATTCCCCATACCATGAAAATATTGCCCATGCACTTCCCCATCAGCCATATCAAAGAAACTATACTACTGGTTTCACTAGAAAGGAGCCCATTACAACAAATCCTAGGCAAGCTCCATATGTTTTCCACCCACCCACCCCTAATCAAGCTTTATGGCAGTCTGCTAATGCATATCAAAAACCCCATGAATGCTATTTTATTACAAGTCCTCCTAGTAGTTCTCAGTATCATCCTTGTCATGCTAATTACATAAGAATAAAGGACATGCTGTCAAACTTTCAAGAGTTGATGAGGTGTATTGATAGAAAACAAGAGTATAGCTTGTAGAAGGATGAGTGGGCTTACCAGGCTTATCAAAAATAGCATGATATGGAGACACAAAAAATAAAACAAGAGGAGGATCTTGTGAAGGAGTTGGCCACAAAAGAGGAGCAAGTAAGATTGCTACTTGCTTGAGTCCAGGAGCTAGAGGCTCAAGTAACTCCTTGTGTTCCCAATTTCATATCGCCATCTTTTGAGGTAATAGATCAAACTATGAAGGTGGAGGTTCCCAGGCCCAAATTCCTAGTTTTAAGCAAGGTCAACCTATTTCATCCCTAAGTAAGGCTGATAAATCTAAAATTCCAAGTTTCAAATGTCATCACCCTTTTCAAGGTACTATACCTAAATAAATTCAGTCCATTCCTTGAGAGAAGTTATCTCAGGAAATTTTTGTAGCCCAAAAGGCTCCTCAAGTTTCCCAAAACCCTCCACCAAGTAGGCCTTCTTGTCCTACCACTATTTTCCTTTATCCTAGAGGACCTATTGTTTACCAAGATGATTGGTATAGTGAGAAGCACAAGGGATTTGAGGAGATAAAGGAAGAAATACTTGAAGCTGAGGAACTTCCATATGATGAAGAAATGAAAAAATTAGAATTGTTACAGGTAAGTAATGATCATAACCAATTGAGGCAGCAGAGCACAGTGCAAGAACAATATTTTCAACTTGAACTATCGATTGATTTATTCAATGAGATTCTATCTTCCATTTAAGATGAGGAAGACATATTGATGCCAATATCAACAAACTTGGGACAGCAGGATGAAAGTGAAGATTTGGAAATTTAGTTTAATGAGCTCCCTTCTTTTGTTGACCAAGATGGAGATAATAAACCTATGCCAGCACTAGAAATGAATAAGGAGAAGAAAAAAGACATTAGAAATGATGATGAGTTGTTGTTTCACAATAATTAGTGTGATAATCAGTCCTTAAATCATGAGGAAGGACATGAAGGTAATCAAGTTTTGTGTCTTGGGGAGCTAGTTGGCCATTTAGTTACTCATCAAATTGAGCTAGTTGCCAGTTCATTCTCCTTGCTTTAGGAAGCATATCTAGAAGTTGATGTTTCCCAAGACCTTCAAAAGAGCTATCATGCTACTAAAAATGTTGTTCTTATTTAGAAAAGCAAGGAAGATGTATAGGAAGATGTGTTCTGGGATGAACTGGAGTTATTTTTCTCAGATATTGATACAAAGCTAACATCTCCTAGGTTAGAACATCAGGAACAAAAAAAGAATAATGTGGAGGCAACCACTTATCTTCTAGAGCCACCTAAGCTAGTTCATTTGGATTAACAAGAAAGTGTTGAAGAATCAGTCCAAAAGCTAGAGGCCAACATTAGAAGCTCTAAGTTTGGTCTTTCAAGAGGATTCACTATTAGACATCTATCAAGGGTGGAGGACAACAAAGAATCACTCATCATGCTAACACCCAAACATGAAGTTCCAGCTGGAGATGATGTCAAAAGAGAACACATTCAATTGATCAATACCCTCTCAAGTAGTAGTGTGTATGCACATCATAAAGAGGTTGGTAAATTAGTCTGTGACTTTCTAGAGGAGTTACAATGTTTTGTTAAAGTTATATCCAGAATGTTTCTTTCCCTAGCTGCCCATGAACATGTCAATCATTGAAAATTGAAGAGAAAGGGGAGCTATTTTTTAGAACCAATAAATGGCTTTGTTTAAGTTGGTCTCTTTTCTGGTTAGTTTAGAGTAGCGTAAGTTTAAAGCTCAATAAGTGTTGTTGCACATAGATTTGTCACAATTTTCATTTCCCCTAAGTTTTGGTTGCATAGTTAGATAGTTGTTTCTGGGAAGGGGAAAGCTATTGTAATGAACTATAATTGCATGAGATAGGCATCCGTCATATGAAACACTAAATACATGTGTCCATTGCTACACATCATATATACCTCCCTCATAGAACTCTAATTAACTACAACACCTTGCACGGAAGGTGTACTTTTTTTTCATCTTCTTACGCGTAGTAATTGCATATCATTCATGATAGTGAGTCTATTAGTTCACTATCATAAGCCATACACAAGTACCTAATGGATTAGAAGAGGTGGTTGTTTAAAAATGATTTTAGCAATGAAGGGAGCATGTTTTTCAAAGGTTTGGCCATATAAGTGACTCTGTGCCTAGTGGACTTGTCAAGGAAACTAGTCATAATGCTTAGTAGGAAAGCATCATGCAGATGTTGCCAGAAATGTCACCCATTTTTATTTCCCATCTTAATAAAGTGGAGCTGGGTATGTTTTTTAGATATTTTTAAGGGTGCATCTTAGTTGATTATGGTGCTTTTTCCAAAAGAGGAATGACATAAAGGGGTCACTGAAAGATGCAATAGTTCACAATAGATAAGAATCATATAATAGTGCAAATTTAAAGGAATGATATTTTTATTCATGAATGCAAATGTGCAATAGCCCACACAAGTCATGGGAGTAACTAATAGAATGCACTATACAAGGAAATAATACATATAAAAATGAAAGCATAAACAAAGACAAGGGATCTATCATTGCCTCATGATGACAAACCCCCATAGTTGAGCAGCTCCCTATTCATTTTTTATTGCTTCACCATCCAAGTACATGTAGGAAGATTGAGAGGTGGTGTCAAAGCTCAGTATTCCAAATCTTTGCATATACATCATCATTACATGCATAATTTACTCCCATACTACATTGAGACAATTTGCAACGAACATATGAATCAAAGGAAAGTAGAAAGATATCATCAAGAACACATTAGAAATTAATTCATTATATAACAGTTTTGTCCAAATGTGCAGACGCGGGGGAAGCTTTTATTTTTTATTGCTTTATTTAAATATTTCAACATGTGGAAAAAATTGGGCTCCCATGAGGGTAGAGCCCAACATGTTGTTGAGTGACACAATCATACTGTAGGGTGTACTTCAAAATTATAAGTGATAAAGAATGGATAAAATAAGATCAATTCCAAGGTATTGTGGTATTTTGAACTGTATAGTATTCATTGCAAAGGAAAAAGTGATAGATAATGGATCACTGTGTGTGTTCCAAGTAAGTGCTATACAATCACAGTGACGGGATAAAGAGTTTTATAGAAGATTTATAGTCTCAACATGAAATGGAATATAGTGTGTTGTGGTAACCATGATGATAACCATAGACCAAACACATCATATATGAATTGTGATTGTCATTGCAATATACCTTGCTATTATAAAAATGAGACTTTAGAATTATAATGATGGAAAAGAGAATCCCTTGATACAACATAGAAGGGTAAATAAAGGCTTCCAAGTCAATCAATTGAAGACTAATACAAGAATAAAATGATTGCAGCAAAATAAACAAGCAAAGAGAAATCATGTCACCAAAATAGTGGCAAAGCATCATGAACAATGTATTTTCCATGAGAAGGAGAATGTAGCTAAATGATTACAATAATAGAGATTGACATTTCTGAATAATTATTGAGATGATATATAATAATGAGATATATCAGATTCATGAGCTGTTTGTACCATGATTACAACAAAAGGAAACAACAGATACCAATACATCAAACTTGTCACAGTGGTGCTGGAAAATACGAGACAAATAAAGAGGATCAAATAAAATCAATTGTGGTGATAGAACAAAAAATATCAGTTTAGAAATGCTTGCATATCAATAATGCATAAAAAATAGAGCGTCATTTGGAACTTTCAAATTATCATCTAGACTAATGATCAACAAAATGGATCATGCTAGCTTAAATTAGTTGAAGCATAGATAGATCAATTAAAAGTGTTGAAAACAAGGATAGTGCAAACATCAAAAGCAATATGCTTCCAATTTTGAAGAAGCAAAAGGTATTATTGAAAATTAGAACAGTGATAAACTTTTGTATATATAATAGAATAGGTCATTCATCAAAACTATGTGTTCATATTCATCTCTGGAGACCAAACAATGCTTTCATGCGATGAAGGAAACCAAAATCAGAATCAATATGCACAAAATTTCTCTATAAGCCTAAATCAAGTATCACGTTCCAGGAAAAGGGAAATTTATAAAGATTTATTTCTATAGTGACAATAATCATAAAGCCTTCAAATTTTTATAATCACAGAGCTATCAAATGGGTGAAGGGTTTAGCCGTGAGAAAAACCAAAAGGAAGGAAGTGTCTTAGTTTGGAGTGTGGAAATTTTTTGGTACCCATATAAATAAAAACCATGATAGGGTTGTGAGAGGAAAATCCACAATGAAAAGAAACCATAATATTTACAAAGTCTTTTTTCAGAGCCACCGTTGTGCAACTAGGTTGAGGCCATCGAACTTTCAGCATGAACATAAGGTTATTTGCAGCAATTTTTGTAATGATGCAAAAAATTAAGGAAAATCATCTATAGAAATCATGGCCTATGTAATCAGAAGAAGCCCATAAAGTTTTCCCAAGTTCTTTACAAAAACCTAATCTCAGAATTCGAAACAAGCATCAATTAAGCCCTCAAGATATTCATTCTTGTGCAAGAAATTATGTGTGCAAAGGAAATGAGGGTAAATTTATAGTTTATTTATATAGAGTTACCATCAATGATGGAATCAAATACAGGTGGAGCAATAAAAAAACTAGTTGCAACCTCATAAGAAGCACAAAGGTACATAATTTAAAATGTAGAAGTCTGAAACATTGTTCTTATTCTTCTTCCAAAATGATACCAATGGTGGCATAGAAGACATCAATACTACCTGTGTTGGCCTTAATCAATAAGGGAAAGCTTTTAAATCTTTTCAAAGGTCTGCAAAAAATCTCATGAGATTGCAACTCGACCAGAATCCAATGTCAAACCTTCCTGATGATGGCCAGTAGCAGGGAGATCCTGAGACATTCAAAAGCTATCAAAAATCTCCAGCAAAGCCCTTAGTACCCATGGAGGAAAAAAACAAAGAGGCCATAAAAATCCAACTATTCCAATTAAACCCTCATCTTCCTACAAGATGACGTAGGAAGAAGACCTAGAACGCGTATGGGAATGAAAAATTAATGAGTGTTTTAGTTATTTTTAGGGTTTTATCCCCTAAAGAGGTTGGTAAGAGTGAAGGCATTTTTTCCTTGTTTATTTTGTTAAAATTCTTTTTGACTTAGAAGTCGCGGGCTATGTAAAGGTTTTCATGCCTTATAAAAATAAAATTTTATAAATTTATATATATATATATATATATTATTAAGTAATAAAGATATACTACTTAGTAAATGTTAAGTAATGTATTCTTATTACTTAATAATATATATATATATAAATTTATAAATTTTATTTTTTTTAATCGTGGTTGTATTTAATTTTTATTAAATAGTATTTTATAGACTATTTAATAAGAAATTAAAGTAAAAAATATAAAAATAATGTATGGATAGATAACTCTTAAAAGGTAACAATAAATCTTTTATTTCGTACTATGTAATAATAACTATTAAATAATCTATGATTTATTTTTTTAATAAATATTATTTTATTAATAATATTATTAAGTCATTTGAGTATTGCTTAATAAATATTATTTAAATAAATAATATTTATTAAAATAATAAGCTATAAACTACATAATAGTTATTATTAATAAAATTATTAAATACTTTATAATTCAAATGGATTTTAAATCATTCAATAACTAAAGTGCAAAATTAGATATTTATTTTTACCTTTAAAAGGGTCAAAGTGAGATATTTTGTAGAGTTATGGTAGAGTCTTTAAAGTCAAAAAATGCAGCTGTTAAAGTCTACAAACAATTATCGCTTTCCAGAAGCTCTTTATGGGTTGTTTAGAGGATGTGACTATATTTATGGAGGGTAATTATGATGGTATTCATGAGGGATGACTTTGGGGATACCTATATCCTTTTTTGAACTCTTTTGAGGGGTTAAAAAAAGGTCTTATGGACTGAATCTGACCCAAAATTTATGGCCCTCAATTATGAGGAGGTTGGCTGGAAAATGGATAAATATGAGTTGAAGGCTTATTTGTAAGGAGTTCTTTTTCCTTCCAACTTTTTTTTTATAACTTTTTCTGAGTTCTTGGCAGAAGCAAGGGGTTTTTGTAATTCATTTTGAGAGATATGCATATTTGTAACACCTTTTGATAGTGAAATATAGTTTGTTCCTTCTTTTTTTTCTATCTTTGTGTATCGCATGTTGATACCTTTTACAGAAGAATATAGTCTTTGCAGGTTGAAAGTTTGTTTTGAATCATTTCTGAATTGTGATGAGCCTTTTCTCCTTTTGGGGACTATCATTTTATCCTTCTTTCAAATTTTTGATGCAAGGACTATGTGTTTTAGTTGTGTAAGGAAACTCTTTGTCACTGATTATATTGTGTGTTGGTTTCTGTTAAGTCTAAAAGAAACACTTAGGTGCATCACCTTTGCAATAGGTTTCATTTTTTGTTTCCTTCTAACCCTTTCCCTCTAAAAATTTCTAGTTTAGATGAAGTACCTAGGAAGCCAACCTTCTCCAGAGGTTCACTTCTTTTCTGAGTTACCCACAACCCAGAAGTGTTCCCATGAATCACTAGATTGCTAAGTTTACTCAGTAGGGTGTAGATTTCAGTGATAGCAACAACCTTGTGACATTTTATGTGTGTTACTCAAAACTATTTGACAATATATTAAAGAAAGAAGTGGTGGTAGGAAGAATCTAAGAAGAGATATCATGACCGATGGAATGTTGTAGTTTCTAATCTAAAAATCACTCCCTTGCATGAAATTCATTCCCCTACAGCTTGAAAATGGATACACAGGCATCAAAAGGATACCTAACAAGACCAATTTTTAAGTTTAATAATTAATTTAAAAACCAAAATGAAATTGTATTCTAAATTTTAAATTAATTATTAAACTCAATATTTGGTCTTGTTAGCTATCCTTTTTATGCTCGTGTAGTCGTTTCCCTTACGGCTCAACCCTTTGATTGTCACATTTAACTTTCTATAACCAAGGGAAAATACCATAATGACAGGTCTAGCAACTGCTGGGATAGGTGCAAATCTTGGGATAGTTGTTGCTTCTTTTTTGGTAGTTTGAAAGTGTGAGCAATAGCTTAAATACAGGAAGGGAAAAATGTAGAATGAGTTGTGTGTTGTTTAAATTTTGATTTTTCATGATTGGAAGGGAGTGTTTCTTTATTTGAGTGATAAGGATGGGGCATACTAAGGCTAGAGATGGATTTTACCATAACAAGAAGGGGCTTAACCAAGCCATGTTGCTTGAGATATACAAGGATTGTGGTGGTGAACCAGTTGATAATATATTTTGTAATCACAGAGATACTAAAATTTCCTTTAGTAATCATAGAGATACTCAAATCTTTGTACTTTGCTAAAAACTCTGACCACAACTTGCAAATGCCTTTGATTTATCAGGTCACAAATTTGGATCCATTTTCTAGGATGGAAGCAAAGAAAATTCTGGAAAATATCTTCTATCATCAGCTAGTGGAAGTTGGTAATAGAATATAAAAGTGATACTCTATCCTATATCTTTTTGCATTCCTTGTGTCTATAAAAGGAATATCAAGGATTATCTTACGGGTTCTGAAAATTCTTTGTACAGGGACAAGTAGAATAATTTATGTCATAGGTCTTTTTGCAGAAATAGGAATGACAAATTCTTGTATTAAATGAAATGTATGAATGCTTCTGAGAAAATTATTTGATAATATCATGTGAATATTGTCTCCTACTCTATTTTCTTTCTGTTACATAAGTTTGTTTGTTCATAATAGCCAAATTTGTGTTCATGATAATTTCATGAATGTATAATGTGTTTAAAAGTTTTCTTCAAGAAAATAGTACTAAAGGAAAATTATTGAAAAGAAATAGATAGAGTACTAAACATGAATCAAATAACAAAAATGTAGTTCTTATCAAACAAATAGGAAGTTACTCTGTTCTACCTTGGCTGCAGGGACAATCAAAGAAAAAAGTTAGAATGGATGCAAGAATATTCACAGAACATAGTTCTCACCATAGCTTCTATTTTCTTACTAAGAATGCAAATAATTTACCATGAAATCAAAAACACAATGTAAAATGATTTCATATTTATGAATTATCACACTCTCCAACACTATTCTAACATGACTTAGACCATTGGTCAACCTATAGGGCAACAAAATAAAAAAAATATAAGACACATCCAACTTTATGTTTAACTTCTCACATAGACACAAGATTAAGATTACTAAATATGTGTAACATATATGTAATCCCACATAACCAATATTATCATCAAATTTATATCATACATACACTTCTCACATTTATCAATTGAAGCATACTTAATGCTTTCCTTGAAATAAAGCATGAGAATTATAAATTCACATCCACATTATTGGTGTTTTTTTCTTGCTACCCTTGATTCTAAAAGGTAAATGATTCAAAATGGCTATCCTAGAACATAATGAAACCACTCACTACATTATCAACAAACAAAGAACATGAAAATCCCAACAATGACAAGGATGTAAAAAATTCTACACTTTGAGATCCATAATACTCAGGTGGGTGCACCTATATCTCATCTACTTAACCAATTAAATTTTTACAACTCCTTCAACAGATGTAAGACTATGGATATTTCTCATAATACCACACTTATACTAAGAAAACACAAGATAATTTATCAAAAAATCAAAGAACATATAGTTTTGTAATTTTTTGAATATTTCACCATATAATATTATACATTAACTATGAACAGTGCCTAATCCATCTAGGTCAAGAGTCACTTAAAGGAAAAATATATGTGCTTGGAAACTAAATTCATTCAAAATATAACATAGAAAGTTAAAGAAAGTATGCCTGACATACAAGTTCTTTATATCTTTGGACAACTATCATCAAATTTGCATTCAAATTAAACTTTTATAGTAATTATCCTTAGCATATTTAATTCTTTTCTTGAAAGATAGAAAAAGAATAACAACCCATTTCTCCTTGATAGAAATAAAAATTGAAACAAATCCTTAATTTGTATTCAATTCATAAAAAGTTTGATCTAATACAAAGATAATAGTATCAAACTCCATTACTTATTTAGCTATCAAAATATAATACATGCTTCCCAGAAACTGTATGACTTCAAATGTGTCAAATTGTATATAAACCTGATTGACATACCAAAATATATGGGAACCCCTATCAAGTGATCTTGGAATCCCTTTTGATAAGACTAAGGGATGCAACAAGATTTGGATCACTTGATGGTAACAAAATTTCAATTGATCAACATAATAGAAACAACAACAACAACAACAACAACAAAAATAACAAAAAATATTTAAATCCATAGGAAACAGGAAACAACATGGACCATAGCTAGAATAAGGGCCAAATCATATCTTCAAAAATTCAAATTAGTTTTACTTTGAAGCGCCTAGGTCATCTGTAGCTTTCACAAAAAATTAAAGATGCCTACAACTATAATTGATCTCCCTCTTAAATTTTTTTTATGTCGTGTCATAACAAAAAAGAATAAGATAACAACACATTACAAATTTACTTAGTTTATGCCTTCTTTCCCTTTAGGAACAATTCCCGCTTGCTAACTTCCTTGTCACTGGGCCAACTGAATGCTTTCAAATCTTCAAATAGACTAACCACCTCATTCCACCTAGCATAAGTTATGGATTGGTTATCTAAAACGAACTTGAAAAAATAAAATTCAGCCCTAAACGCGGTGTCTAATGCATAATTAAAAGTAGGGATATAAACATCACCATCCATGCTCAACATCATTTCAATATTTACCAGAATTAAATTAAATTCACTGCTCTAAGTCTCCATAGATTTCAAATCATTATATTTATCTTAAATAGGTGGAACTAATAGATGATAACCATCAAAAAATAACTTCAATTTACCCTTAACCAACTATCCCTTTCCTTTAAAGAATGAAAACAAAGAATTAACCCTAGTTACTTTATCTTTTTTTCATCAATTTTAAATGACATATCATCTCTGTACTTCATTGCAGTTTCCAACTTCTCCATTAACATGTTCCTTCTAGACCACACAATAAATAGAGGATCAAGAAAATAATTTGCCTCATCATAGAATTTATTAGTTTGAATCATAGAAAAATGGTGTTCATGCACAATCGTTAATTTAATTTTAATAATGTTAATTATGTGCTCCATAAGCTGCATCAACATAGAAACTCCCTTATTCTTTAATACAACCTCTTCTAGGATTTAGGTTCTACTAGCATAGTCTTCTAGTTTTACCTTGTGATCATTAGGCACATATACACCACTAGCAACAGGTTGTACTTCATTTGGTGGCTCAGAAATTGTAGGAACCCTTTTAGAATATTCCTTTATAGTTCTTTCCAAAGCAATATTTTTCATTATTGTTTCCTCATATATTTTTTCCAAATTAATCAATTCCAAGTATGTCTCATGATGCCTTTTCTCTAGGTCTTCTGCCTTTTTCCACATTTAGATAATAAACATGAATCATTAATTCTATGATCTCTTTGTTGCTATTCCACATATTCAAAACTATTATGTCTCCCTTTATTTCTCATTCAATATTTACCATGTGAGGTTTTTGTGTAGCTGGAGCCAAAGACCATAATACTAATGTTTTTTGATTTTGGATCAAATCTAGACCCTCTTGTGAAATCACCATATTCAAATTCAGAATTAAAAACTAGGTTATATTTCCTCCTTACACGATCAAAAATAAATGAGGACTATAAGTCCCATGTTTGGAGGCACAACATACCACTTTTCTTCACCAAGGCCCTTTCCTCATCAACTTTTAGTTGTGTATTATTTGGATCAAATTGTTGTAATGCAGCTATAACCTGCTCATTTTTGGTAGTGTCATTATCATCCAATTTTTTTTTTCTAAACTCATCCTATTTCATTTTCACAAGAAATCTCTTGAACTCATCAGATTGAGTAAAATAATCATCATCAATAAAATTTTAGGAAAGAAAAACTCTATCGTCAATTATTTCAGTTAAGGGGGATTTCTCCTCTTCTTCTCTTGATTCCTCTTGTTTTCCTTTTCTCAATCTTTCTCTGATTTTTTTGAAATATCCTCCTTCTTGAATAGGTATTATTGCAAAATTTGGTTTGATTTTCTCCCTAACAGGTGAGTTGACCTTGATCTTCTTTTTTGGAGGTTCATGGGAAGAGGCTACACCATCACTTGAATCCCCCTCAGACTCATTTCCACTTTCTTCACCAGAAGACTAAATCTCAACAGGAATTTTTTGTTCACCATCAAAAACCATTTTGGGAACCCTTTCCATTATATTTCTATAGTTATCAATCATTTGATCAATTCTCTCTAGATAAGGCAATTCATAATAGAAAACCAGAAAGGTATCATCACCTGCTTTAAATTCATCTGCAACCCTCATCAAATCATTCCACTTTATTCTCCTTTCGTGCACCTCAGTTCTTACCAAAATATTTCTTACATCTTCTTCATCTAAGGGCTCATGATTAGGAATGTTCTTCTTCCAAGGATTCATCATTGGAATTACAACCTTGATGAACTTCTCAGGGTCACAAAATTTGGAAGGAGTAAACAATTTTTATTGTTTGAGTAAAGTGTTTAACTCTTCAAATGCTTTCTTCACAACTGAAAATTCCAAAACATTCCACAGTCTAGGTAAAAAAGTGCCCTTCTTATGTCCTTCCAAATACTCCTTCTCAATGAAAATAATTGCCATAGAAATTCAATCACAATAACTCTAAGTGGAATAAATTTGGGAAGAATATTGGGTTTTCGTAGATAACCATAAACTCTAAAAACAATAATATCATAAAAAAAGTATAAATCACCCCAATTATGTGAGATAGGCCAACCGAGAACAAAAATAAAAGGCCTCAACAACCTCCTAACAACAATATCCAACCTTTCTCCATCCACACCAAGAAAATCCTTGATATAGTCCAGTAACAATCCAATTTTAAAAATATAAGAAACATGATTGAGCATAACTTGAATCCCATACTCTGGTCCACAACTGAACATGCACTTGCTCACTAAAATCACTTACCCTATTCAAAATAATTTCTTTATCCATCTCATCATCATTATGAAATAAAATTAAATGAAACATGATTGAATATAACTTAAAATCTATTTCCCCTAAACTCTTTTGAATCTCTATCAATCCTTCATGAATGTTCTTAATCATAACCCCACAAAAGCATAATCAATGTTTACTTCAGGGTTTTGAATTGATATAGCCATCATCAATAAATCCTTTGTTACTTTGTTATATCCATTAAAAACAAGAACCTTACATAACCCTTGCATAGTAGGAGTCATGTAATTGTGGAAAGTGGTAAGATCATAAGGTTCGTTCACATTCTTTGGAATTGGAATAAGTTTTGTGTCTGCTTTGGGAATATATATGGGAATTACCATTTTCTTCAACATCTACTTATGCGCAAGATAATTATATTTTCTCTGTAAATATCAATTTCTGTGTAGGCAACACCTAAAACCTGAAATGTATCTACCATACTTCTTCTATTTATGGTAACTATGGCTTTCTTGTCTGGCCTCCTAATAACCCTAGTAACTATAAAATATGCTTTGGCTAATTCCCTTATAAACTCAACATCTATGAACACATTAGGAACAATTAATTTTTCCAAATTCAACTCCCAAGGGTTCGACACTTGTGGCCCTCTTTCCCTATTGTTAAAAAAATAATTTAAGAGAGACCAGCTAGATGACTCTATTTGTCAGTTCCTATACATGCTACAAGCATATTTCCATTCAAATATGTTCTTGGCCTGGCTATTTGATGATTTTGACAATAAATCTATAATTTCCTACCAGTACAGATTAGTACCCTTTGCAAACTTTCCTAAACTAATGGAACCAACTTGAATCATGTTTATAAATGTTGCAGACAATTGAACACATAGAAAAACCAAAAATCCTTTCTGAAAAAAGTAAATCTGGTTACTCACAGTTTTTCCTCAACATCAAACAAAATATCACCTCTGCCATCTTCTACACAATCACTAACTCTAAACTCTTCTCTTTATCTTGAATTGTGTTTCAAATGAGTTTGAAACCATGCATTTATAGATTCAATCTCACTATTATTGAATCCATCCATTCAATCACTAAGCCACATTCTTATGCTTTTACTTCAACTAGTCATGACAAGTCCGTCTTTTTGTTCTGAGCTGTTGACCAAAATTGAATCAAGCAACTAAAAAAGAACTCCACATCAGCAATTAATAGTTCCAAAATTTAAAATGGACCCTTTTTATTCAAGAAACCCCTTTCCTTTTCACAAATTATCCATCAAAACCAAGTCATATTACCATGTGTCAGCACCTAACATGCTCGCATCCCGAACAAATTCCTTTATCAAATTGTTGTGATTTTGTGACTGAATCAGTATTAACTGCCAAATACTTAATCAAAACCCCACACTTGTAAAAAACTAAACCATGAGTTAATTGAGTAACCAACCTGGGTTATCAATTGATTTCATCACACCACTGTGTGCTAAATTGCATGGCATGACGTAGCTTAGTTACATGGGGAGACATGAGAAACATTACAATGAACAACCATATGCCATGTCACAATGACCTCCTATGAGAAAAGAAATTACTTACTAATATGCTGAGACCAAAAGAAGCTCTCAATGCATCACTGTGTGCCAATTCAGATGACATGACGTAGCTCAGTAATGTGGGGAGACAAGAGAAACATTACACTGCGCCACCACATAGGACCCACAACCTCTTAACCAATGAATTATGCATGTGCATTTATAAATGGGTTAATTTTTCATGTCCTCGCAAGCCTAAATTAAATTTGAGGAAAACAGTGTTGATCTTGCGATGAAATGAATCGATAACCCATATTAATTAATCAACGAATAAAAAAATAATGATTAATCGACTACAATGCAAATACAAGGAAAGATACACATTAGAGACAATAAGAACTCACTTGGTTAGAAATACCATTGTGGTGGTAATAATATAATATTCATTAGCACTTGCACCTAAGAAGGTTCAAGGGATAAGTCGATAGGAAATTATACATAGAATCTAAATGTGAAAAATAAAAAATTAGATTTTAATTTTAAATTCTAAACCAAAACCAAATTGAATTGTAACCAAAACCATAAATCAAGTTTAACCCTAAGTAAAGTTAAACCAAATTAAACACTAACTCTAAACCAAAATTTACCCTAACCTTAACATTAAATAAAATTGAACCCTAACACTGAGAGTATTTGAACACTAACCCTAAACTTGAAGAAGCAGTATAAGAAAGTAAACCTAGCGATTATCAAATTTGTGTTTCTCTTTAAATCCAAACAAATCTACAAGACATAGAATGAAATCAAATCTTGAAACCCTTTTAAAAAATAACCTTAAACACTATTAAACCCAAACATCACTTGGCCATAAGCTTAAATAATTATCAACCTTGACTTTGAATCTAATGTGAATACAATATTTTAACAAAATAGCTTTCCTAAAACCAAAAATAGACCAAATTGAATCTTAAACCTGATAGTAGAAAAATCTAAACCCAAACCTCAATCCAAATTAAACCCTACCCCTAACACATAAAAAATTGAAACTTAGTTCCCTAAAAATAAAAGAAAATAAATTATAAACCTAAACCAAATTGAATTGTAATAAAAACCATAAATAAAGTCGAACCCTAATCATAAAAATAAATGAACACCAAACCATATTAAACACTAACTCAAAACCAAATTTTACTTGAACCTTAACGATAAAGAAAATTGAACCCTAAGACTAAGAGTATTTGAAAAATAAAGAAAATTGAACCCTAACCCTAAACCTAATGAAGTTGTATAAGAAACTAAACCTAGTGATTATCAAATTTGTGTTGCTTTTTTAATCCAAACAAATCTACAAGACATAGAATCAAATCATATCCTAGAACCCTTTTAAAACATAACCTTAAACACTATTAAACCCAAACCTCACTCAGACATAAGCTTAAATAAGTATCAACCTTGAATTTGAACCTAATGTGATTACAATCTTTAAACAAAAATAGTTATCCTAAAGCTAAAAATAGAAAAAATTGAATCTTAAACCTGATAGTAGAAAAGCTAAACCCAAACCCTAATCTAGTATAAACCCTACCCCTAACACATAAAAACTTGAAACTTAGTTCCCTAACAATAAATGAAAATAAATTCTAAACCTAAACCAAATTGGATTGTAATCAAAACCCCAAATAAACATAAACCCTAGTCATAAAACCAAATGAACACCAAACCAATTTAAACACTCACTCTAAACCAAATTTTACCTGAGCCTTAACAAAAAAGAAAATTTAACTCTAACACTTTGAGTATTTGAACACTAAAAAAAATTGAACCCTAACCCTAAACCTGATGAAGTAGTATAAGAAACTAAACTTGTCGATTACCAAATTTGTGTTTCTCTTTCAATCAAAATAAATCTACATGACATAGAATCAAATCAAATCTTGGAACCCTTTTAAAACATAACCTTAAACACTGTTAAACCCAAACCTCACTAGGTCATAAGCTTAAATAAGTATCAACCTTGACCTTGAACCTAATGCGATTACAATATCTAAACAAATATAGTTATCCTAAAGTTATAAATAGACCAAAATGAATCATAAACTTGATACTAGACAAAGCTAAATCCAAACCCCAATCAAAATTAAACCCTACCCCTAACACATATTAAATTGAAACTTAGTTCCCTAATAATAAAAATTTAGTCAAACCTAAATGATAAAGAAAATTTAACCCTAACACTAAGAGTATTTGAACACTAAAGAAAATTGAAGCCTAACCCTAAACCTGATGAAATAGTATAAGAAACTAAACCTAGTGATTATTAAATTTGTGTTTCTCTTTTAATCCAAAAAAATCTACAGGTCATAGAATCAAATCAAACTCAGGAACCCTTTTATAAATTAACCTTAAACAATATTAAACCCAATCCTCACTCATCCATAAGCTTAAATAAGTACCAACCTTGACTTTGAACCCAATGTGATTACTATCTTTAAAAGCTAGTTATCCTAAAGCTAAATATAGACCAAAATGAATCTTAAACCTAATAGTAGAAAAAGCTAAACCCAAACCCCAATCCAAATTAAAACCTACCCCTAACACATAAGAAATTGAAACTTAGTTCCCTAACAATAAGCAAAAATAAATTCTAAACCTAAACCAAATTAAATTGTAATGAAAACCCTAAATCAACTTGAAACCTAATCATAACAATAAATGAACACCAAACTAAATTAAACACTAACTCTAAACCAAATTTTACCCTAACCTTAACGATAAAGAAAATTAAACTTTAACACTGAGAGTATTTGAACACTAAACAAAATTGAACCCTAACCCTAAACCATAATCAAGCAGTATAAGAAAATAAACCTAGCAATTATCAAATTTGTGTTGCTCTTTTAATCTAAAAAAATATACATGACATAGAATCAAATCAAATCCTATCCTAGAACCCTTTTATAACATAACCTTAAACATTATTAAATAGAAACCTCACTTGTCCATAAACTTAAATAAGTACCAACCTTGACTTTGAACCTAATATGATTATAATATTTAAACAAAAATATTTATCCTAAAACTAAAAAATTGACCAAATTGAATCTTAAACCTCATAGTAGACAAAGATAAATCCAAACCCAAATCCATATTATGTTAGGCCCAAAAGGAGGCAAGCAAAAATAAGAGGCGGGGGGGGGGGGTAAATCAGTTGTACATACCATATAAATTTAACTTCACTTTGTCCAACTATGTCTGAAAGATAAATAATAAATGCAAGATACACAATACATAACACATAACACATAACACATAGCACACATCACATAGCACATAACACATAACACATAACATATAGCACATAACACAACACATAACACATAACACTGAGATATGTTCTCTAGGAATTCTGATTAAGGGAAAACCCTGGTGGGAATCAAACCCACAAGATGAATGTACTCTATTAAAAGAACTACCTAAATAAGAGAAAAGTAGAGAACAAAGGATGCATAAGAAACCACATTCTTACAACCTAATAAGAAGTAAAAATTCCTGGAGCGCACTACTCACAATAACATCATAGATCTGGCTCTTAGTCAGGTTCAGTGATCTATCTTCAATTACCATAGGGTGGACATACAATTTATTACAACTGAACTGGCAAAAAGAATCTCCAATGCCAATACAGTTCCAATGAAGTACACAATTTTCCCTAAAAGAAATAAAACCTCTTCTTACAATCACATACTACCACATCTCTCTCTACTCTCAATAATTACAAAATGATCTCTCTTTTATATCGATTACAAAGGATAATCAACCATTGGTCGGCTAGACCTATTACAATAAAAGATATAAATAATAAGCTCAATCTCCAAAGAGATCCAAATCATGTTTTCTAAGACTTAGATATGACTCAAATTGTCAACCATGAACACAATAGCATATCACCAAAACAATATCAATAATGTCAACATGTTTCTTCGTCGAGACGGCTAAGACCTAAATAAAGAAACACCAATATGCTACCCAAAACAAAAAATTTGATCACCTCAAAAAATGAAGTCCAAAAGAAAAATCATTACACAATCCAAGAATACCAACAAGAACCATGAATACCATCAATAACAAAATCCAAACTCATCTTTATCTCTAATCAACAAGAACATGAAAATACCAAACTCTGCCACAACAAAAGATAACTTACCATACTATGAATCATGAATAACACTAGTTATGAACACAATGAAAAGGCACCATGTAACCACCGACTTTGCAACCTCTAAAAAATCAAATCACAGTCGTACCAATCCAAATACTCAACCTCTATACATAGGAATACTGTGATAGCAACAACTAACAACTCGATCAAACCTCACTCAAAGAAACATATCAACATCTAAAAACCTTTGTAGACCAACTAAAGACACCATGGAACAATACCTTATGATCGCAACACAAGATCTTTAATATAGAACCTGAACAACTGAAATATTCTTCATTGAACACACTGAACGCACTGTTTAAAATAGTAACCAGTATGTTGACATCAATGACAAAACATGAATGTTAGCACACAGGACAACTAAACTTTGACATACTCACACATATTTCAACAATCTCCTCCTTTGGAATTGATGGCAACATACAAAGTGAAAAATTGATGAATACAAAAATTCATTAGTATATCCATCTAATCACTCTAAATATCCAACCTCAACACAATCTCTCCCAAGCATAAACTTCTATTTTTCACACACAATCTCTCCCTGTTTGACATCAATGGAATGGGAGCAGAGACATCAAAAAGAATTGAACTCGCCTCAAAATGAAAAATATAAAAATCTCAGTACCAAACAAAAATAATCATAAGTCATCTCCCCCTAAGGAGTAGTCCCCAAACTCATCAATCCAGTGAATCATATTCTGGTAGGTGTTCTAGATTGATGCCATCCTTAGCATCATTAGTTGTGATCAAGAGGGGATATCACCCCAAGATTTTCCTTAAGATACTCAAATGTATCCTTTGGTAAAGGCTTTGTAAAGATATCAACAATTTTTTCCTTAGTAGACACAAATTCTAGGTTCACTTCCTTTTCACATACTTTATCCATAAAGACATGAAACTTAATAGAAATATGCTTTGTCCTTGACTGCAACACATGATTATTTGAGATATTTATAACACTAGAGTTATCAAAGTAGATAAAAATAGGTTCATCAATGTTTATCCTTATATCCTTCATTATTTTCTTCATCGAAATAGTTTGATTACACTTTATTTCAGCAACATACCTAGGTTCAGCAGTAGATTGAGAAATACAATCCTACTTTTTATTAGTCCAAGAAACTAGTCTCTTACCCAAAAGAATGCACCTCCACTAGTACTATTTATGTCATCAACATTTCCTGCCCAATCAGCATCAATGTATGGACATAAATTAAAATCATCATCTTTTCCATACCATAATCCATAGTCAAATGTACCCTTTGAGTATCTTAAAATTCTTTTGACAACAACTATATGTGATTCCTTTGGTTGAGCTTGAAATCTTCTAGTAATTCCAACAAAAATTGATATGTCTGGTCTATAATGAATTAGATATTGGAGTCCTCTAATCATAGATTTGTATAGTTTCTAATTAGAAAAAGGGGAATCATCATTTTTAGTTAATTTGCAACCAATAACCATAGGATTTCCTACTAGTTTTGAATCTTCCATACCAAATTTCTTCAGTAATTCTCTCACACACTTGGACAATGTGATAAAAATTATTTTATTGAACTGTGTAATTTGCAATCCAAGAAATAATTTCACCTCACCTATCATAGACATCTAAAATTATTTTTGAATTTCATCAAAAAACCCTCTATTCATCTTATCATTGCCACCAAATATAATATCATCAACAAATACTTCAACAATTAAGATATTATCATCAATTAATCTGAAATATAAGTTACTATCTGTAGTACCCTTGCTAAAACCAATCTTTATTGAATACATGTCCAATCTAGCATACTAGGCTCTAGGAGATTGCTTTAGTCCATATAAAGATTTCTGAAATTTTCAAACCATGTATCCTTCCTCAGTTAAAGTAAAACCATCAAGTTTCTCAATCTAAACATCTTCCTCTAGTTCACAATTTAAGAATGAAGACTTAACATCCATATGATAAATTTTAAATTTTTTGTAAGATGCATATGCAACAAGTTGTTAGCACTGTAAATTTTCTCATGGTTCTAGGGTATTTTTCATGTTTTATCAAGTGTCTGAGCACTGGTTCTTAAACCCTAGTGGATTTGTTTTGTAACCTTGGTTAATTTCATGCAAGAAACCCTAAACCCTTAAAAGAATGTTATAAAATGAAGTTACCTCATTATGTTACTTAAATGACTTAAGTCTCGTGTCTTAAAAGTCGTTGGATAGGGCCATCCCTTTTAATGTTTCCTAAGTCCTAGCAAAATTTAATTTTTCCTAAGTCTAATGTCCCCGCAAGCCTTTTACCTTTTCCTAAGTATAATGCAGGTTCATTTTGATCCCACAATGATCACTTTCCCTCAATGCAAAGATGATTGTTGAATATCATTTGAGGAATCATGTCGTCGTGCCATCTATCTATTTCTGACATCATGAGGTCAGCATTCTTCAAAGCTAGTGGCAATTTTCCAACATAGTCAGATCAAGATCCATCCTATATGGCGTGTGAATTACCTCTTTGAGAAGATACCCAGAGTTTATCCTTCGCAGAAACATGATCGAGCACCATGTGAAAAGTAGTCGGGCTTATAGAGGAGTTAAAGGACATGCAGATCCATTTTAATCCAATGGTTGGTACTTTCTCACTAACACAAGATGCATGATGTTTTACCTTTGTGTTTTCATGACTATGTGCTACGTGGAAAGTGGCCAGGCTATGTGAAGACCAAGCATCGATCAGATATGAGTTCATCGAGCGGTGGGCATAAAGCCTTAAAAGATAGATTCAAGGAAGATACATAGAGGCTTCGTACCTGGGTACCAAGTGTCAAGATGTGATCAAAGGTGTGTTAAGTATTTTATCCCACATTGGTTGTGCTATGAAAGAATTTCATATTTAATGTCCAAGTTCAAAATGGTTAAGTTTTGATAGGCATGTGACTTTTGTCAAGTGGTTTGTGGATGAAGCATTGATGTGGTGGCCAACTGGCGGACAAGAAAGTAATTATGTGGTCCCATGCCTAGGTGACATGGGTGAAGGTGACCAATGTCAGCAAGGTCCTATACCATGATCATAGTCATGAAAGATCTCGTTAGACCGTGGCTTGGTGACTACGCAACATGTGGTAGACTGACAGATGGCAGGTCCAAATAGGAATTTGAGGTGGCAGAGGTCCCAACAAATTAGAGGGTTCCACATAGTGACAGGTGGCGGCTTGTCATGTATTCATGATGGTTAGAGGAGAGAGAGAGAGAGGAGGATTTGTGGGTTTGCGAGTTGTTTCCGTGTGTCTTGCCCAGAGATAAAGAAAGATAAGATTCATGCATATATAGATGAATCTAACAACTTTTGTTATGCCTTGATGCAAAGATGCACATATATTAGTCTTCAAGGCTTAACGCTTTTGCATCACATAGAATCTGGTGTTGAGGTAGCTGCAACATCAAATTCTAGGTCATCTACTTCTTAGACTGATAATCCATTTCAAAGGAGAACAACCCATGCAGAAAGGTACAAACAATTTTCTTTTCTTGGTATTCTTGTTTATCCTAATGCAGTCCCAAATGAAATCAGAGATAAACTTCCAAAATTTGCTGGAAATAATTTTATTACTTGTGAGGAGCATTTTAAAATTTTTATTGATATGATGGATGACTATGAGATTTTACATGAGGATGTATTGATGAAACTTTTTGTTCAGCCTCTAGTTGAGGATGCTAGGGATTGGTTTAGACAGTTAAATTATGATTATGTGGGGTCTATGGATGAACTAAAGGATTTATTTAAGGACTAATTTACAGTGACAAGACAAATGAGGGGTTCATGTTGAATGAGTTCAATAATATAAAAAAGAATCCAAATAAGGATGTTGTTGAATTCAATATAAGATTTCAAAGGGCCATGCATAAATTGTTCCAAGTTATGAGGCTAGATGATAAGTTTTGTATTGAAACCTAACTAAGCACTTTTGATTCTAAAATTGGATAACTTCTTAGAGATAAGAATCCTAGAAACATTAGAGAAGCTTATAAGGCAATTGTTAACATTGAGACTAATAGAAGAGTATCAAGAAAATTCGGTAGAAGGGAAGAATGGAAGCCTATTAGGAAAGAATCAGATAGACCTTCTAATGTGAAACCCAAAGAGGAGGTTGACATTAAGTAGATTTTAAATGCCATAAAGGATTTGAATCCTGTAGAGAATAGAAATAATAGGGATACAAGAAATGATAGGCCATTCAGTATTAATTTTAATCAGCAACCAAGAATGAAAAATTACCCATATATTACCCAGTAAAAGGATGGGAAACCTATTCTCCCACAAAGGAAAAACCAGCCTGATGATAATACTCCTGATCCTCTGCAAAGAACCTCTGTTAATGTATGTGATGATTTTTTATTGTGCACATCTTGTCAATCTACACACAATCTTGATTATTGTGTCGTTTCCTTGAACATATCTGCAAATGAATCACAAAAAGAAGGGGGATAGGAAGATGAATTGTATGATGATAGTGGTTGTGCAATGACCTTTTCATACTTTAAGGGTGAGGAAGAATATGATGATTAAATTGAAAACCAAGATATAGTTCCATCTGATGAAGAAGAAGAGAGATTGATGATATAAGGTGCAATACTGAAAGAAGTAAGGAGCCTATTTTATTAAGAAGACCTTCAAATGAGGAGATTGTACAAATCACTGGAGGCATGCTTACTCAAGAAAGCAGTAATTATAATTTGAGAAATAGAATAGTTGGTAATGCGGATGGCAAACTAGCTAGTATTTTTATTAAAGACACTTAGAATACACAAGAAAAATAAAAACTTCCTGAGAGTATCAAAAGAGTAAAGGTTAGGAAAGAAGATAAGTCAAATAGTCCAAATTTTTTCTATAAGTTAAAAACAAAGATGCCAGAGATAAGTGTTTCCTCTCTTCAAAAGGATAATAAAAGAAAGGATCCTAGCTTGGCTACTCAAGTTGAAGGTGAAAGTATTTTTACTTTGAAATAAGACATCTCTGATATAAAATATACCCTTGTTGATATGGTGTAATTGTTATCATAGATCACTGTCAAGGTTCCATTATTAGAAATGATGAGGATTAAGGAACATAAAGAAAAGACTTTGACATATTTATCCACAAGAATTCATAAGCCATAAAATATTGAGAAAATGGGAAATATAAAAGATAAATATGATAATAAGGGGAAAGAATCAGAAGAAATTATTTCAAAAATCCCTTAGATCTATTTGAATAAAAATCATGTAAACACTCCCTTGGGAGATGTGGATCCCTTTTTCTTGACTCTAGTTATCAATGGCAGGGTGCTGAAAAATTGCATGATAGATTTAGGAGCATCTAATAATATCATGCCTATAGAGATAATAATGTCAATGGGATTGTAGGTTGATACTCCTCATAGAATATGCTAGATAATGGATTCTAGGGAAGTTCTTGTCATAGGTACTATCAAAGCTCTTCCTTATAGACTAGATACATATCTAGAAAAGGTTCTAACAATGAGTGTCCTAGTGGTTGATATTCCTCCCCAATATGGAGTGATATTATCAAGAAAGTGGAGTGCTTCAATGGGAGGAAGTATTCAATGTGACTTATCTTTTGCAAATTTTGATATTGCTGGTAAAAGTGTTAAGGTATCCAGGGAAACTAGAACTCCTCACATGATTGAGTAAAGTGAGGATGATAATATGAATTGTTTCTTGGACACTAATATTGGGTCTTTCCAAGTAAAAGATAGGAAGGTTGAAAGAGATGGTCAACATATACTTTTACCTGAGGAAAAGGATAACCTGGAAGACCAAAATGACTTATGGACTATGTATTTTGATGGTGCAAGATCAAAAGAAGGAGTTGGTGCAAGATTTTTGTTGATAGTTCCTAAGGGTAAGACCTTCAAATTCTCATTTTCTTTTTTGTTCACATGTACCAATAATATTTTAGAGTATGAGGCTTTGTTGATTGGATTAAGAATTGCCTCAAGACATAATATACAAAATCTCAGAGTTATTGGAGACTCAGAATTAGTAATTTATCAAATAAGATCCAAGTATGCTTCAAAGAATCAAAGAGTAAAGCAATAAAGAAATGTTGTTTGGCATGAGCTGTAAACTTTTGATGTATTTGGTATTGATTGGATGGATAGAAGCCAAAAAATAATGGTGGATTTGCTGACCAATATTGCTTTGAGGCTGAAAGATATCACATTTACATGGATCTCCAAGATCAAGGTTCAATCTAGGCCTTCCATACCAGATAATATTGAAAGCTAGCATGTCTTTGAAGATGATTTGGATATTATGAGATTTTTATATAGAGAATCAAACTTTGAAAATAAATAAATGGATATCAATGGATATGTGGAGACCTTGGATGGAAAAGATACTATTTTTGGTAAGGATGTCGTACAGATGAAAGAAAATAAAGTTCTAAAGGGATTAGTTACTCTTGAGAAAGCTTTTGATAATAAGGACAAGCCTTTTTCTACAAGGACCGTGAACAAGCCCAAGGATTTGGAAGAGGTAAATTTAGGGACAACTAAAGCTCCTAAGAAGGTATACATTGGTAAAAATTTGTCTCCTAAACTTAGAAAGTTTTTAGTTGATCTTCTCAAGAACTATAAGCATGTCTTTGCATGGTCTTATGATGAATTAAAAGAATATAGAGAAGATCTCTTCCAATATGAGATTTGTTTGAAGGAAGGCACAAAGCCTTTCAGAAAATAGTTGAGACCTGTGAACCCCACATTGGCACAAAATATGCAAGAGGAGTTGAAAAAATGAGGGATTCTAGAAGTATAAAACCTATCAGACAATCAACATGCGTATCAAACTTGGTACTAGTAAGTAAGAAAAATGGAGACATAAGACTGTGTGTAGATTTTATAAATTTTAATATCAATTCATTAAAGGACAACTATGGTTTGGACAATATGGAAGCTATGCTCCAAAGAGTCACTGGATCAGAATTGATATCCTTGTTGGATGGATTTTTAGGATATAATAAAGTCATGGTCAAGGAATTGGAGTAGTTCAAGACTGCATTTACCACACCATGGGGTACTTATGTATATGTTAGAATACTTTTTGGCTCAACAAATGCTAGGGAAAGCTTTCAGAGATCCATGCATGTGGCATTTGAAGATTTCATAAATAAATTCTTAGAAGTTTATCAAGATGATCTTAAAGCTTACTCAACAAAGGAGGATCAACATTGTTGTCATCTTGAGAAATTTTTTGTTAGAGCATTGGAAAATAGGGTTTCTTTTAAGCCAAAGAAATGTATTTTTGGGGTCACAAAGGGAAATATTTTAGGGCATATTATATATAAATATGGAGTTAGGATTGACCTTGAAAGGGTAGATTCCATTGATAGAATCCCTCAACCCAAGAATGTCAAAGGCATTCAATCTTTCTTTAGACAAGTAAATTTCTTGAGAAGATTTGTTACAAACTTTGCAGAAATTAGTATTCCAATTTAAAGAATGATGAAGAAAGGAGCCAAGGTAGAATGGAATCAAGAAGAATCTAAGGCTTTTTTAGATATTAAGAAGGCTATTAAAGATTACCCTATGTTAAGGAGACCTGATTATAGTAATCCCTTACAGATTTTATCATTTTCTTCATACAATATTGTTGCTGCAGTATTATTACAAAATAATTCAGAGGGCTTTGAGAAGCCCATTTCATCTTTAAGTAATTCCTTGCAAGAATTAGATATGAAGTATGATATCTTGGAGAAGAAGGTGTATCTCTTGGTCAATGTTGGTAAGGCTTTTAGATATTACTTGGTGGGAGCAACCGTTGTTGCTTATATGCCTAGTGTTACTGTGAAGGATATTCTGGTCCTGTAGGAAGTTTTAGGAAGGAGGTGTAGATGGATCAATAGGATCCAAGAATTCAATATTGATATTCATATCACAAAATTGGTCAGAGGCCTAGGACTTGCAAAACTTATGAATCAGAGAAATTTAGATGCTAATCATATAAACATGCTAGAAGAAGAGAAAAGCCCTTATATTTTTTATATGGACTGTTGTGATTGGTATAGGGATATCATTGGATATCTACAGAAAATGATATTACCCCCTGACATGGATGAAACTAGGAAGAGAATGGTTAGGTTGCATTCTATTAAATATGCAATAATTCAAGGTCAACTATGGTGGAGGAGCAATGAGGATTCTTGCTCAAATGTATAGACCAGAGTAGATCCAGGGACATGTTAGAAAAAATGCACAATGGTGTGTGTGGAGGCCATTACATGGCTAAAAATACTGCACATAAGATTATGAGATCTGGTTTCTGGTGGCCTACTATTTTCAAGGATGCCCATAATTATGTTAAAAGATGTGATGCTTGTGAAAGATTTGCATGTAATATTAAGTTTGGTGGGAGTTTTCCCTTGAATCCTGTTATAGTTGAGGGACCTTTTCAGAAATGGGGAATGGATTTCATTGGTGAGATCCCTAACAAGGATAGTGGGGATTAGTCATGGATTCTGGCTGCAACTGATTATTTTACCAAGTGGGTTGAAGCAATTCCCACCAACAGAACCACTAGTAAAGTTGTGATTGATTTCATGTTACAGAATATCCTCACTGGCTTTGGTTGTCAAAAAAATATTGTGGTAGATAATGAAATGTGTTTTAGATAAGAAGAATTTAATGTTTTATATAAACAGTATGGGATCCAAGTTTCTTTTTCTTCCCCATATCACCCACAAAGGAACGGTCAAGATGAGTCCACCAATAAAAGACTGATACAAATTATGAAGAGAGTATTGGATAAGAACAAGAGGGCCTATGATTCAAAGTTGCAACAAGCATTGTGGGCTGATAGAGTGATAGTTAAAAATTCCATTGGTTGTGCACCTTTTGATTTGGTATATGGTATTCATGCTATTTTTTCACAAAACAACTTGTTGCAGATGTACAAATTTGGCCAAGAATATGATGAAGAATTAGATGATGACATGAGGGTCAGAATGGATGATTTGGTACAATTGGATGAATCAAGAAGGGAAGAACATGACATAAATGTTAGGTTGCACCTACATTGTAAGGGTTTGTATAAAAAAAACCATTGTAAGAAGTTTTGAGACTAATGACTTGGTCCTGATGTGGAATGCTAGGATAGAAGAAAAAGGAAAACATGGTAAGTTTGATCCTATCTAGCTAGGACCATACATTGTTGATAGTAAATGGGGTTCTAATTTTTAACTTCTTAAAGATTTGATTTGAAATGTTTTGGAGTTTCCAGTTCATGGACAATTCTTGAAATTCTACTTCTCTTGAAGTTCTTAGTATCCATGAACAATAGGTTTGTACATATTTATTGTTTTTGTTGTCTGTTGTAAGTTAGTTTCTTTCATGTAGGTGGTCTGATTAACCTTGAGATTCTAGAATCTTGCTATGCTTGTAAGAGACATACATCCCCAGTCAGATCATGACTTTGCGACTACATAATATGTGACTGACTAACAGATGGAAGGGCCAAATTAAACACTGAGGTGGTAGAGGTCCCATCAAATTAGAGGGTTCCATGTGGTGACATGTGGTATCTTGTCATGTAGTCATGATGATTAGAGGAGAGAGAAGGGAGGCTTCATAGGTTTACGAGGTGTTGCCATGTGTCTTGCTTGGAGCTAAAGAAAAATAAGATTCTTGTAGATCTAGATGAATCCAACGGCTATCATTATGCCTTGATGTGAAGATGCATGAATATTATTCTTCAAGGCTTCACACTTTTTCACCATGTAGTAGTTGGTGGGACCAGGTTGTGAGTGCAGTTAAACTATCACATGATCAGATCTTTTTTATCGTGCGGTGGGCATAAAGCCTTGAAGTAAAGGTGATCAAAGGATATTGATTAAGGCATCACATCATGGTGCCACCTATCTTCATCTTACCATGGGTCTGAGTTTTCAATGGAGGTAAATATATGGAAGGTTTTACTTCATCATATGGCCAGTGCTTTCCCTTAAACAACAAATGCATGATGGATATTCTTTGTGGGCTTATGACTTGGTGACACGAGTCATAATTAGATCTTGGCTCATGGGTGTATTAAAAGGGGATCATCAGATGTGTTGTAAAGATAGATAAAGGGTTTGATCTTAGCCATCGATAAGGTATTCCATGTCAGGTGTAGCCATTGTAACAAATTTCTGAATATTCAAATGCTTTCCTGAGGGTTTTCAACTTGCAGGAGAGTGGCTTGAGGTTCTTTTTGTCCTTGGCTTGACATTGATGATGTCGTTTAGTGGTGGAGGAAATTTTTGTGGCTCCAGCTGCATCAATTTTTGGATGGTGGTGGAATGGGTCTCTAGTTTGTGTGCTCTTTTTGAAACTCTCTGCCTATTCTGTGTCTTTTCAGCCATTATGATTGGTTAATTCCTGCATCTTGGTGGGTGGTGCATCAGATCAAATATTTTTGTTGATCTTCTGGAGAAAGATCAGTTAGTGAAGGGAAGGATTGAATTAATTTGAATTTTTTAGAAGGAAAAGTGCTAGATGGATGTTACTTTTGGGGTTTCCTTATTCTATAAAAGGCCTTCTTTTCTCCGTGTTAGGGGTTCTAGTCTATATTGGTTCCAAGGGATATAGAAGATTGTATTAAAATGTATCAAGATAAGATATAAAGTTTTATTTGATATTTTTCATACTATTGAAGGGTATATTTCTTAAATCATATTGATATAGAAACTTGATTCATCATACTTACTACAAGCATTTCTCAAATTTAAGTCTCTCCATTGTGTTTATCTTTTGAGTTGTGAGTTTTCTAACTCATTGCATATAATTTGTTTATGCATATGTTGTTAATCCTTAGCTTTGATCCAGGATCAAATTAAAATACTTTGGATGTGACATAGGCTCATTTGGTTTGTCTACCTAAGGACCTTATACAAAGTGTGTGGTCTGGGTTACTTGTGTTTATGGCTATGAGTTCTTGACAATAGCTAGTTTTTGTATTCTACTCCTAAACTAGAAATATTGCCCAATGGATAAGGCACTGATCAAGAAATAGTACATTTTATAGTGATACATGTATGATTGAGTTTGGCTATATTTTAAAAATTTTAAATCAAAACCATTTCCAAGTTCTTCATATTTTGTGGTTGTTGGTTGTATGTCCTGCATGGTAATGGAGAGTCAATGAATGTGTGGTTAACATTTAGTACTTTATTACCATTATCTATTTTTTTATAATATAAAGTTGTAAAGAGTTGTGAAGAGTTGAATATCAATCTAGTTTAGGTGTACCCACCTTGGTTTTGGAGAGCCAGAAGTGTAGAGGGAAGTCTTGTCCCTATAGTTAGTCTAGTTACCTTATGATAATCCCATATTTGGAACTAACCATTCTTCAAAATTAGTCTAAGGTATATTGGTAGCTTTCAAAGCATAAACATTTTTAAACACCAAAAAAATAGCGAGTCTACTGGTGAGATGCAATATATTTTCATAAATGATGCAGGTTTCAAGTTGAGCTAGACTCTTGGATTGCTTGTAATACCCACCTCCTAGGTTGCTTTTCAGTTTGTGGATGCTAAACTCTTTTAGGCATTTTGGATGTATGTGTGGATTTAATTAGATGGTTTAGATGATATTATGTGTTACATTTCAGTATGTTATTGATCCATTGTTAGTATGTTATATCATTGGTGTGTATGTGATTTATGGTTATTCTATGATTCTTATGTATATGTTAGGATTTCATTTCAATTATGGTTTTATGACAATACTGACCTTAGATTTATATGCACATGGGTCATTGTATGTTTTCATTACTGTTTGATGTGCTTGGTATGGTATGGGGCAGAGTCATAGTTACTTGCTTCGGTGAGATCCACATGATAACCTAGTCTCAACCATTGTTTTCTATATGATATATGCAAGTATGTTCATCTTGTGATGACAGGTTTGCAGGTACCGGGCTATGTCTTCCCTGAATTGGTAGGAGTGAGTGTGCCCTATCGTATTAATCTCAATGGTAATAGAGGGGAGATATTTTTTAGGTCCAAATCCTATCCTAAACTTAATTGTCCTAGTTAGTGGACAATTATCTATCTTGACTACCCTGACCGAATTCATATAGTTGATAGGAATTTGTGTATTCCCTTCCTTGATCATGTTTGATTTTGCATGTTTTCAGTTTCAGGTGCTTGATGTGATTATGTCGGTGTTATATCATGTTATTTATTTAATTAAATATTATTGTGATTAATTATTAAATATAAGGTATTTAATTAATTGAAAATTAAATTAAATACCTATGTTTAATTGAAAGTTTAATTAAAGTGCAATTATTGAATATTAATGTTTAATTGAATATTAGAGTAAATGAGCCTTTATGCTTAATTAAAT
>MU226746.1:1502407-1543325 GCA_018584345.1 Thuja plicata | reverse complement strand
AGGATCACTGAGCCACATAGTGTCACTTGGAGGCCAGGGTCAAGAGGTACTACTAGGGTTACCTTCAAGGTTGGACTTATGTGATGACACTTCCCTATATACAGCTTAGGTTATCCTACATGTGTCAATTACCTTTGGTGTTGTTTAGTGTTCCTTGTTATGGTTTAGATTACTTCTAGGATCTTCCTTTGCATTGGAGTTTGAGGTCATGTGTACCTTTTTTGCATTCTTGTTGTATACCCCGTGTAATGGGCCTGCTACTATCTCCTCAGCATGGTGGGAGTGGACCTTTGGTTCCACGTGGTCGGGTGGTAGTGATTCTTATTACCATTGAGATTTTGATGGATTCTTCTTCATGTTTGGATGTTCCTTGTTGCAGTTTCATCTTCATAGTCATTTGAAGACTTGTTCAGTTACATGAGATGTATATTTGTACCATATGTTTATATTGGTTATCATCCTTGGAGGATGCATTGTATTGTTTATTATATATTATTACATACCCTACGATTTGTGCAATGGATGTTGATTAGGTAGTATACCTTATGGTATCAATTGTATATGTAATCTTTATTATGAGATGTATATTGTTGGTTTCAGATTATGTAACCTTCATGTCAGTTCTTTATTATTGTAATCGTAGATTAGTTTGTTTAAGTAATTCTATGTCAAGGAACCCTCGAGGAATGTTAATCATGTATGAGTTGTATTTCATGTATGTCATGTAATTCATTGTGTTGCTTCGCATTGTTATTAATATTGTTTGTAAATATTTAAAAAAAAAATTATTCTGTGAACTTAGTGTCATGTTTAGGTTAAGTTCTCCTGGGTTCCCTAGTGGGGCATTACAATGCTTATTTATATAAGCCAGTAAGTTGATCATTGGAATCATAGAGTTACTCTTGTTTAGAATCTTTTTTTTGTCCTTTGTATTGTGAGTTTCCTTATTGAAGTATTCATATATGTTAGTGTTGTATTTTCCTAACTTGTTTTGGGTGGCCACTCTGAGAAATCTTTGCAACATTGCTAAGTAACAAATATTATTTTATACACACTTTCTCAACATGAGTAATAGAAATATTAGATCTTGGGTGATAAAACATCCTAAAGAAAAATTGGAAGATGAAATTTCAACTAAATACAGAGCTGGTCAACCAAGGAAGGAGAAGAATGAAAGAGGTATTTCTCAAAATGGGAGACAAAGGAGAGATACAAGGATAAAAGAACAAATCCAACACAACCATGAAGGAAATGCATCAGAATATGAAGAGGTTGCAGACTTAGTATTGGGTGTGTATAAGGATTACTGCTCTCCTAATGAGAGAGGAGAGGAGGGGTTAAGACATACTAACAAAGTAAACCATAATGAACTTCAATGAAAAAAATAGAAAGTCTAGAAGAAAAAGTAGAGGTGGAGAGAATATGAATAGTTCTATTTTTCTAGGCTCTTTATCCTCAGGAAGGCCTCATGTCCTTCATCATAGAAGATATACATCTCATGAAGAGGTTTCAGAATATGATACTACTCTCCTAGATTCTTAAAGTGTATCTGAAGAAATTGCTAAATTAGAGAGGAAGATCCAGGAGCAGATTTCCATGAGGAAACAAAGGGAAAAGGAAATAAAAAATAAGCTAAGACAAGATCAGATTAGGGTTGAACAAATGAAGAGGAAGTTTCTGAACTTGGAGGCAATGAACTATGTTGAAAAACCTGAGAGGGTTTAAGAAGATCCTATCATCTGCCAAATTTTTGTTACTCGAGACCCCAAAAGTAAGGGAAAGTAGAGGATGATAGGAGTTCAAATAAATGAACCTATGATTCACAAGGTTCCAGTGGATCCAATTTCTAAATTGGACATTGATCTTGAGAGGGCTAGAATGGAGAAAGAAATTATAGCTAAAGAGCTTGAGAAAGAAGAATTGGAAGCTGCTTCTTTAGAGATGAAGAAGGTTGATTTTTATCAAGCTATCTATTAGACATTTTCATGTTGGTGCTAAGGCAATTGCAACATCAAATTCTAGGGAATCTACTTCTCAGACTGATTATCCATTTCAAAGGAGACTGGCACATGCAGAAAGGCACAAACAATATTATTTTCTTGGTATTTCTTGTTATCCTAATGCAGTCCCAAATGAAATTAGAGATAAACTTCCCAAATTTGTTGTAAATAATGTTATTACTTGTGAGGACCATTTAAAGAAGATTATTGATATGATGGATGCCTATGAGATTGTACATGAGGATGTATTGATGAAATATTTTTTTCAGTCTCTAGTTGAGGATGCAAGAGATTGGTTTAGAGGGTTACCTTATGATTCTGTGAGGTCTATGGATGAACTAAAGGATTTCCTTAAGGATAAATATGGTGATAAGACAAATGAGGGATTCATGTTGAATGAGTTAAATAATATAAAAAAGAATCCAAATGAGGATGTTGTTGAATTCAATATAATATTTCAAAGGGTCATTTATAAATTATTCCAATTTATGAGGCTTGATGATAAGGTTTGTATTGCCACCTATCTAAATTATATTGATTATAAAATGGGATACCTTCTTAGAGACAAGAATCATAGAAACATTAGAGAAGGTTATAAGGTAGTTGTTATCATTGAGACTAATAGAAGAGTATCAAGAAAATTGGGTAGAAGGGAAGAATGGAATCCTGATAAGAAAGAATCAGATAGACCTTCTAATGTGAAACCCAAAGAGGAGGTTGAAACAAAGAAAATTTTAAATTCCATAAAGGATTTTAAGCCTAGAGAAAATAGAAATAATAGGGCTCCAAGAAATTATAGGCCATTCACTAGCAATTTTAATCAGCAACCAAGAATGAAAATTTCCAATTTAATACTGAGTGGAAGGATGGGAAACCTATTTTCCAACAAAGGAAAACTAAGCCTGATGATAAGACTCCTGATCCTCTATAAAGAAGCTCTGTCAATGTATGTGATGATGTTTCATGGTGCACAACTTGCCAATCCCCACATAATCTTGGTTACTGTGTTGTTTCGTTGAACATATATGCAAATGAAGCACAAAAAGAAGGGGAAGAGAAAGATGAATTTTATGATGATAGTGGTTATGGAATGACCTTTTCACACTTGAAGGGTGAGGAGGAATCTAATGATGAAGCTAAAAACCAAGATATAGTTCCATATGAAGAAGAAGAAGAAGAAGAGATTGATAATATAAGGTGCAATGCTAAAAGAAGTAAGGAGCCTATTGTATTAAGAAGAACTTCAGATGAGGAGATTGCACAAATCACTATAGACATGGTTACTCAAGAAAGGAGTAATTATAATTTGAGAAATATAATAGTTGGTAAAGCACATGGAAAACTAGCTAGTATTTTTATTAAAGACACTAAACAGACACAAGAAAAAGAAAAACTTGCTGAGAGTATCAAAAGAGTAAAGGTTAGGAAAGAAGATAATTCAAATAGTCCAAATGTTGTCTATAAGGTAAAAAAAAATGCCAAAGATAAGTGTTTCCTCTCTTAAAAAGGATAATAAAAGAAATGAGACAAGCTTGGCTACTCAAGTTGAAGGTGAAAGTATTGATACTATGAAACAAGACATCACTGATATAAAATATATCCCTGTTGATATGGGGTAATTGTTATCATAGATCACTATCAAGGTTCCACTATTGTAAAGGATGAGGATTGAGGAATATAAAGAAAAGACTTTGACATGGGTAAATAGCATTTATCCACAAGGATTTGGAAGTGATAAAAGAATGAGAAAATGGGAAATATAAAAGATAAATATGATAATAAGGGGAAAGAATAAGAAGAAATTGTTTCAAAATTCCCTCAAATCTATTTGAATACAAATCATGTAAACACTCCCTTGGGAGTTGTGGATCCTTTTTATTTGACTCTAGTTATCAATGGTAAGATGCTGAAAAATTGCATGATAGATTTAGGAGCATCTAATATTGTCATGCCTGCAGAGATAATGAAGTCAATGGGATTTTAGGTTGATACTCCTCATGGAAGATACCACACAATGGATTCTAGGGAAGTTCCTATCATAGGTACTATAAAATCTCTTCCTTATAAACTAGCTACATATCCAGAAAAGGTTCTAACAATGAGTGTCCTAGTGGTTGATATTCCTCCCCAATATGGAATTCTATTATCAAGAAAGTGGAGTGCTTCAATGGGAGGAAGCATTCAATGTGACTTATCTTTTGCAAATTTTGATATTGCTGGTAAAAGTGTTAAGGTATCCAGGGAAACTAGAACTCCTCACATGATTGAGGAAAGTGAGGATGATAATATGAATTGTTTCTTGGACACTGATATTGGGTATTTCCAAGTGAAAGATAGGAAGGTTGAAGGAGAAGGTCATCATATACTTTTATCTAAGGAAAAGGATAACCTAGCAGACCAAAATAACTTATGGACTATGTATATTGATGGTGCAAGCTCAAAATAAGGAGCTGGTGCAGAAGTTTTTTTGATAGCTCCTAGTGGTAAGACCTTAAAATTCTCATTTACTTTGTTGTTCACATGTACCAATAATATTTCAGTGTATGAGGATTTTTTGGTTGGATTAATGTTGGCCTCAAGAAATAATATAAGAAATATTAGAGTGATTAGAGACTCTAAATTAGTAATTTCTGAAATAAGATCCAAGTATGCTTCAAAGAATCAAAGACTAAAGCAATATAGAAATGTTGTTTGGGATGAGTTGGAAAATTTTGATGCAATTGGTATTGACTGGATGGATAGAAGAAAAAATAGAATGGTGGATTTACTGGCCAATATTTCTTTGAGGCTAGAAGATATCACATTTGTAGGGATCTCTAAGATTAAGGTTAAATCTAGGCCTTCCATACCAGATAATGTTAAAAGCTAGCAGGTCTTTGAAGATGATTTGGATATTCTGAGATTTTTATATTGTGAATCAAACTTTGGAAATAAAGAAATGGATTTTAGTGGATAGTGGAGAACTTGGATGGTAAAGATAATATTATTGGTAAGGATGTCCTACAACATAAATCAAATAAAGTTCCAAGGGGTTTAGTTGTTCTTGAGAAAGCTTTTGATAATAAGGACATGCCCTTTTCTACAAGGACTATGAACAAGCCTGAGGATTTGGAAGAGGTGAATTTAGGGATAGTTGAAGCTCCTAAGAAGGTATATATTGGTAAAATGCTATCTCCTAAAATTGGAGAGTTTTTAGTTGATCTTCTCAAGTAATATAAGAATGTCTTTGCATGGTCTTATGATAACTTAAAAGCATACAGAGAAGATATCTTCCAACATGAGATTGCTTTTAAGGAAGGCACAAAGCATTTCAGACAAAAGTTGAGACCTATGAACCCCACATTGGAACCAACGATGCAAGAGGAGTTGAAAAAATTAGGGATGCTAGAATTATAAAACATATCAGACATTCAACATGGGTATCAAACTTGGTACTAGTAAAAAAGAAAAATGGAGACATCAGAGTGTGTGTAGATTTTAGAAATTCTAATATCAATTCATTAAAGGACAACTATGATTTTCCTAATATGGAAGCCATGCTACAAAGAGTCACTGGATCATAATAGATGTTAATGTTGGATGGATTTTCAAGATATAATTAGGTCATGGTCAAGGAATTTGAGCAATTCAATACTACATTTACCACACCATGGGGTACTTATGTATATGTTAGAATGCCTTTTGGCTTAACAAATGCTGGGGAAACCTTTCATAGAGCCATGGATGTGGAATTTAGGATTGAATCTAAAAGGGTAGATGACATTGATAGAATCCCTCAGCCCAAGAATGTCAAAGGCATTCAATCTTTCTTTGGACAGGTAAATTTCTTGAGAAGATTTGTTACAAACTTTGCAGAAAATAGTATTCCAATTTCAAGAATGATGAAGAAAGGAGTCAAGGTAGAATTTAATCAAGAAGCATCTAAAGCATTATCATATATTAAGAAGGTTATCAAAGATTCCCCTGTGTTAAGGACACTTGATTAGAGTAAGCCCTTGCAGATTTTCTCGTTTGCTTCATACAATATTGTTGCTGCAGTATTGTTACAAAAGAATTCAGAGGGATTTGAGTAGCCCATTTACTTTTTAAGTAAGTCCTTGCAAGCATTAGAAATAAAGTATGATATCATGGAAAAGAAGGTGTATGCCTTGGTAAAATTTGTTAATGCTTTCAGATTTTACTTGGTGGGAGAAACCGTTTTTGCTTATGTGCTTAGTGTTGTTGTGAAGGATATTCTGGTCCAGCAGGAAGTTTCAAGAAGGAGGTGTAGATGGATCAACATGATCCAATGATTCAATATTGATATTGTCTCAGATCAATTTAGATGCTAATCATATAAAAATGCTAGAAGAAGATCAAAGGCCTTATATTTTTGATATGGAATATTGTGATTGGTATAGGGATATCATTGGATATATATAGAAAATAATATTACCCCTTGACATGGATGAAATTAGGAAGAGAATAGTTAGGTTACAAGTTGTTAAATATGGAATAATTCAAGGTCAACTGTGGTGGGGCAGCAATGAAGGAGTTTTTCTCAAATGTGAAGACCAGAGTAGATCTAGGGACATGTTAGAACAAATGCACAATGGTGTGTGTGGAGGCCATTACATGGCTAAAACTACTAAACATAAGATTATGAGATCTGGTTTCTAGTGGCCTACTATTTTCAAGGATGCCCATAATTATGTTAAAAGATGTGATGCTTGCAAAAGATTTGTATGTAATCTTAAGTTTGGTAGGAGTTTTCCCTTGAATCCTATTATAGTTGAGGCACCTTTTCAGAAATGGGGAATAGATTTCATTGGTGAGATCCCTAACAAGTATAGTGGGGGTAATTCATGGAATCTGGTGGCAACTTATTATTTTACCAAGTGGGTTGGAGTAATTCCCACAAAAAGAGCCAGTAGTAAAGTTTTGATTGATTTCATGTTACAAAATATCCTCACTAGGTTTGGTTATCTAGAACAATTGTAGCAGATAATGCAATGTGTTTTAGATTAGAAGAATTTAATGTTTTCTGCCAACAGTATGGGATCCAAGTTTCTTTTTCTTCCCCATATCACCCACAGGGGAACGATCAAGATGAGTCCAACAATAAAATACTAATCAAAATTATGAAGAGAGTACTGGATAAGAACAAGAGGGTCTAGGATTCAAAGTTGCAACAAGAACTGTGGGCTGATAGAGTGACCGTGAAAAAGGTCATTGGTTGTGCACCTTTTTATTTGGTATATGGTATTCATGATAGGTTGCCACAAAACAACTTGTTGCAGATGTACAAATTTGTCCAAGAATATGATGAAGAATTATGATGACATGAGGAACAAAATGGATGATTTAATACAATTGTATGAATCAAGAAGGGAAGCACATGACAAAAATGTTAGGTTGCAGCTGCAATGTAAGGATTTTTATGATAGAAGAACCACTGTAATAAGTTTTGAGACTAATGACTTGGTCTTGATGTAGAATTCCAGGCTATAAGACAAAGGAAAACATGGTAAGTTTGATCCTATCTGGCCAGGACCATACTTTGTTGATAGTAAATGGGGTTCTAATTCTTACATTCTCAAAGATTTGATAGGAAATGTTTTGGAATTTTTAGTTCATGGACAATTCTTGAAATTCTACTTCTCTTGAAGTTCTCAGTATCCATGAACAATAGGTTTGTACATATTCCTTATTTTTGTTGTCTATTGTAGGTTAGTTTATTTCCTTTAGGTGGTCTGCTTAACCTTGAGATTCTAGAATCTTTCTATAGATGAAAGAGACATACATCCCCAGTCAGAGCCACTATCAGCACTATAAAGTTTTTCATGGTTCCAGGGTCTTTGTCATGTTTTATCAAGTGTCTAAGAACTGGTTCTTAAACCCTAATGGCTTTATTCTTAAAGCTTGGTTCATTTCATGCAATAAACCCTAAACCCTTATAAGCATGTTACAAAATGAAGTTACATTTTTTATGTCACTTAAATCACTTAAGTCTCATGTCTTTTAAGTCGTTGGGTGGGGTCATCCCTTTTAATGTTTCCTAAGTCCTAGCGGGGTTTAATTTTTCCTAAGTTTAATGTCCCTACAAGCCTTTTACCTTTTCCTAAGTATCATGTAGGTTCATTTTTATTTGATATTGATCACTTTACCTCAATGCAAAGATGATCATTGAATATAAATTGAGGCATTACACTGTGGCGCTATCTATCCATTTCTGACATCATGAGGCCAACATTCTTCAAAGCTAGCGGTGATTTTCCAGCACCATAAGATCAATATCCATCCTATAATGTGTGCATTACCTCTTTGAGAAGTTACCTAGAGTTTATCCTTCATGGAAATGTGACCAAGCACCACATGTAAAGTGGTCAAGCTTACAGAGGGGTTAAAGTATATGCAGATCCATTTTAATCCAATGGTTGGCACTTTCCCACTAACATGAGATGCATGATGTTTTACCATTGCAAGTTGACAACTATGCACCATGTGGAAAGTGGCTAGACAGTGTGAAGACCAAGCATCGATCAGATCTGAGTTCATCGAACAGTGGGCATAAAGTCTTAAAGGATAGATGAAAGGAAGATACCCATCGAGGCTTGACGTCAGGGTGCCAAGTGTCAATATGTGATCAAAGGAGCTTTAAGACTTTTATCCAACATTATCTGTGTTGCTAAAGAATTTAATATTTTTATATCCAAGTTTGAAATGGTTAAGTGTCAAATGGAACACGGCTTTCTACCTAGTGGTTCATGGATGAAGTGGTGATGTGGCAGCCAATAGGTGGACATGAAGGTTATTTTGTGGGCCCGTGCCTAGGTGACATGGGTGAAGGTTATAGGTGTCAGTAAGGTGCTATACCATGATCCTAGTCATGACAGATCTAGTTAGATTATGGCTTTTTGACTATGCAAAATGTGGTAGACTGATAGATGGAAGGGCCAAATTGGATGGTGAGGTGGCAGAGGTCCTAGAAAATGAGAGGGTTCCATGTGGTGAGAAGTGGAAACTTATTGTGGTTATGAGGGTCAAAGGAGAGAGAAAGGAGTCTTTGTGGGTTTTCCAGGTGTTGCCACGTGTCCTACCCAGACCTAAAAGAAGATAAGATTCATGCAAATCTAGATGAATCCAACAGCTTTTGTTATGCCTTGATGTGAATATGCACAAAGATTAGTATTTAAGGCTTCACACTTTTGTGCCATGTAGAAGTTGGTGGGACTAGGTTGTGACTGCAGTTAAGTTATCATGTGATCAAATCTTTTGATTGTGTGGTGTGTGTAAAGCCTTGAAGTAAAGGTGATTGATGGATATGTGAGACCTACATTATACTGTAATAGTTTTACTGCTTATTATTCATGCTTTTAGTTTTTTTATGCTTAGACATACTTTGACTATGGGATACTCTTATGTATTTAAGGATCTATTGAATCCTATGTTATATATTCAATACTTGATTATGTAATCAAGGTACACTTGAGATACTACATGTTTTGATTCAATTTAGTTTATGATGATGTCATATATATGATATTTATTATGTAGAGGTAATTATGATGGAACTTGGTTTAGGAAACTAATTATATGCATATTTAAGTTTCAAATACAAATATAGTTTATATGCAATGTATTTTGATGTTGTATTATGCTTTTATATCATGTTATTTTGGACCTACTGATGTGTGCAATGAGTGTGCAGGGATAGTTGACCATGGATCTAAATCGGGGACCCAGTATTGGAACCTATGTGAAATTATGTTCATTCCAAGGTCCTATTTATATAAAAAAACATGGACCTCATTGTATAAGTATTTTACTCATAAATTTGGTTTGCATGGGTGTATTTAAATTAGTTGATGTTAATGTGAATAAGTCATGTCATTTGTTTTAATTCATTGTGCCAAATTTGGTAATTATTGCAATTTAATGTTGACATGGCTATTAAAGGGAACCATGGTTAGGTGTAGGGTTAACTAAGGTTACCTATGTGTAGTACCCAAGCTTACCCCAAGTTTAGAAGTTTCTATATGGTCAACTTGACTGAAAAATCCGTGGGTTAACTTTAGGGGTAGTTTAGGAGGGTCTTTTGGGCTCCCAGAAGGTATTAAGAGTCATTTTTAGCTACCCAACTTGGTACCCTAGGTGTTAGGGGTCATTTTTAGTCATTAATGAGCCTCTAAACTCATTATTTCTCCCCTAAAGTCTCATTTTCAAACTTGACCGAATTTGAGGAGTTGTGTAACTTTGGTTAACCCCTCTCTTCTTCCCAAGTTGGATTTAAATCCATTCATGGAGAATGAAAGAAACTGGGAAGAAAGGGATGGTTAGGGTTACCTCACCCTTTGGTTAGTCTTGGAGGTTTTCCTATTTAGGGAATATTTTAGGATGAGTTGGGTGTTCACCCACTCTCTACCCTTAGAGACAGGATTTCAGAATTGAAGGAGTTTTTGGAGAAGAAGGATAGGAAGGATATCGCCTCACCAAACTTCAAACCACCTTAGCTTTGGATTAAGGTTAGATCTCTTAGAAGTAAATTTATTTTTGTTCATGTGTGTTCTTGAGCTTGAAAGTCCATTAATGGAGTCCCATGTATTTTTTTTAGTTATTTTCAAAGTTGAAATGTTAGTGATTTGTTTTATGGTGTTTTATTTTGTGTTGAATTTTGAATGGGGTTCTTCAAGGCACACTCACCCTTGGGAGGGCAGAGTAACCTTGAAGGGGGTGGTAGGAATGACTCCAATTTAGTGTAGAGTCTCTCATGTGAGGAGGGAAAGACATGGGGTTTCACGATACCCATGATACCAAGAAGGGTCTAAGGGAATGTGGGGGCATAAGGAGGTTACTATTTATGACTGCATCTCATGGATATGGTCATTTCAAGCCCATGTGTGGCTTGAGGATATCACTTTTGTTACTTGGCTTTAGGATACTAAGAAGTTCTACCACCACCCCTCAGGAAGGCCTCTTGGAGACCTTCCTCTTGTTCAATCTTGTTTTGGGAAGTTTTTCTTTCTTATGAGATTTCTGTGAGTGTGTTTTGGTTTGTTAGTAGAGTTTTGCATATTTCTATCCTGTTCCTCACTGGATCCCCTAGCTCGAGGATGGCCTTGAAAAGGCCTAGGTTGGGAGGTGAGCCTCCATGGTTAACCTTATTGATACAGGTCTTTACTTGGGCCTAGGAGTCGGAGAACATCTTCATTTTAAGTTTGAAATTGTAAAGGAGAACCTTCTTTGTAACTTATGTTTTGAAACTACCATTGTGATAATATGTGGAACAAAGTTTCCAAGGCATGGTAAACGTATTTTTTTTATATGTGCTAATTAGGTGAGGAATTCTAGTGGAGACATAATTTCTTTTGTATGGATAAAATTTTATCAACATGGAAAAATTTATGTGAACAATATTTCATTTTCAAGAGTAGATATGTTTTTAAGTATCTTTATTACATCTTTCATTATGATGTTCTTGAGAAAAAAGGAAGTATATTTAGCAATAATGATTTTATTCTTAGATTTCATTATTTGTAAAGATCATAATTGAAATTTAAGTAAGGACAATAATTTGCTTATTACATAAATTTAATCTTCCTTTGGTACCTAATGTTATGGTTGATTGTTAAATAGCAATTCCTCATTAAATTAGATGGGAAGTTGAAATCAATTTATTTGGATATCAGTATTCTAGAGAGTAATATATTTTTTTTTTTACACGTAGTAAATTCTTTAAAATTTTCAAAAAAATAAGTGTTTAAATTCATAATTTACTTCCACCAAGATCTTAAGGATGAAATATAGATTCTATTGGAAAAATAAAATTAAAAAAAAATAATGGGACATGCCCACTGTTTTGTCTCAGACAAAAAATACACCAGTAAATTTAATATTCTTTTTTTATTATTTTTGTAAGTATGGCAATAAAATAAAACTTTCTTAAATTTAAAATTGATTTACAAAATCTTTTTAGGAAATAATAAAAAAAAAATATTATAATAAATTTTGTTGTGGGCGGGGAGGGCTGAAGCCCTACCCTGACCCACTGTACATGGGGAGGCTATGTGGGCTATGCAGGACGTTGTCCCCACCCCTCTGTGGATCACAAGGGGGAGCTACATCAGCCGCGACTGACATCTCAACCCACTACTACGCATAGTGGGGAGTGTGGGGGGGCGCCGCCCTGCCGGCTCCTCCACCCCTTTTACCGTCATCGTCCCCACTCCTTCAGCACCGCTCTGTGGCAAGGATAAAACCCTCGGCATCCCTCATTGGTTTCTGCCACCTTGCGGCTAGAAAAGAGTTTCCCATCGCCGCCGCCTTCTTCCTCCGATCACGAACCATAAGGATTTCTAGGTTAAGCTTTTAAATGTATATTAAGATAATGTTTTTTCAATAATGTTTTAACTTTTAAAAGAGATCTATTTATTTTTATAATAGGTTTAGGTGTATTAAAGTAAGTTTTATTATTTAATGTTGTAATACATGAATTACTATTGTAAATTTTAAGATTAAGTCTTAACTTAGTTATGAAATTTAATTCTTATTGATAGGATTAAATGTAAAAGTTTTATAATCAGATTTAATTTTATGATTGTGTTTATTTATATATTAGATTATTAGTTTTTTATTTATTTTATTAATATTATAATTATTTCTTTTTATAACATTAATTATTGTTTGTTAGATTCAACTTTGAGAATTAATTGGATCACAATAGATTTTATACTGTATAGTTGATTTGGTTATCACTATATTGGAATTTAATTTATTATTGTGATTGTCATTAGTATTAATGCAAATATTATCACCTTTTATTTATTAAGATGGATCTTTAATGGAATTAATAGTGTCATTTAATTTTCTTTTATTTATAGACTAATAACTTAAGGTAAGAGGAGATTACTTGTTATAACATTAAACACGATTCACTTTATTAATTAACCAGTTGATTTTAAACTTATTATTGTTCAACGCATTTTTTTTATTATTGGGTTTAGACCACTCCGCGATGGACCTTTTTGAAGATTTTACCATTCTCATTAACCTTTTTCGTACATAGTTGACTTTTGGTCAAACATAGTCTAACCTTGACCAACTGTCTTGATTTTTGCACCAGGTTTCCCATGTACCTTCTAGACCCTAGGATTCCAGTTTCATGCCTTTCAGAGATGGTTGACTTTTGTGGTCAACTTTGGTTGACATTTGGGTCAACTATCTCAATTTGTGTGCGTGAGTCTCCCTAAGGGTTTAGTGGACCCTAGTAACTTCCTTTCACACATTTTGGAGTATAGTTGACTTTTGGTCAACCCTGGTTGACTTTGGGTGAACTATCTCAGTTTGCATGTGGATCAAAGCTTATAGCTTAGGGATCCCTGTAGGATAGCTCTAAAAGCTATTCCACTTAGTTTGACTTTTATAGTTACTATTTTTCCTTTGCCCCATTTTGCATGCACTTGTTACCTTGGTGGTAGGTTAGTTAACCTCTTTAGTGTGTTTTAAAAAAAAATTTGTTTGTGTGTTTTTGCCCAACTTTTGGGCATGATATTTTGGTATCAGAGCCCGGTTTAGCAACATTGGGAAGCTAACCCACTACCTTGTCACTAAATTTTACTTGTATGTGTAGGATGCCATCTGTTACTTGGCTAGCCCGTAAGCAAGGGCATGGTTGTAGACGTTCCCCTAGAGCTCACAAGGAGGTACAACCTGAGATTGAGGATCATGGAGGAAATCAGAGTCCACCTCCTGAACCACCTCCCGATCCCAATGCAACATTGTTACAAGCCTTCCAGAACTTGGCAGGAATTATTCTAGACCATATGCCTCCTACAATGTAGCATAATGAGCATTAGAATGTAGAAGGACATGGGTCCTCCACTAGGGAGTAAATTAGGAGCCCACCTCCTAGGTTTGGAGAGAATCAACTTGAGCAGGAGGTAGGGTCCATTAGAGGGCCAGAAGTTATTCCAAGGATGGAGGTTTAGAGATATGATAGAGAACCATATATTGGGAGTCAAATCACAGAGTTGATGAGACTTAGGCCACCTCTATTCATTGGAGAGGTAGATGGGTCCATTGGAGAGGCTTGTCTTTTAAGCCTGGAGAGGTGTTTTAGGTTGCGAAACTACAGTAGCAACCTTAGAGCATGTTTTGCGATACTTCTTTTTAGAGACTAGTAATCCACTTGGTGGAGGCATAATGAGTCAAAGGGATACATAGACATTAATATCGTTTCTTGGGAAGCTTTCCTTGAGCTTTTCAAAGGGAAATACATCTCCAAGAAGTTTTGATAGAATCATATTGATGAGTTCCATGAACTCCAGAAGCGGGGTCTTACAGTAGCCCAATATGAGGGAAAGTTTCTCGATCTCCTACCCTATATGGAATACATGGGTGATGAGAAGCTGCAGGTGAATAGGTTTATCAAGGGATTAAATCCTATGATTTTAGACAGGGTATGCATGGTACCTTCAGGGAACTTAAGGTTCATGATGGATAGAACCTTAGTGGCTGAAGAGATTTTCAGAGGGCCATGGGACACTAGGGATAGGTCTCAGAACCATAATCCCACATTCCAGGCCTCAGGATTCCAAAAAACCACATGGAAGGGGATCCATAGAAACTATTTAGGGTCATTTAATACCCCACAATAGTAGAAACCACAACAGTCTTAGCAGAGCCAGCGGTAGAGGCCACCTCAGATACAACAGGGCTCTAAGCCCAAGGAGTGGCAATTGTAGGGTCCTAAGAAGGACTAGAGACCCTAGAAAACTTACACTCCTCCAGCACAAAATCAGTAGTCTTCTACGGGTGGTTATAGAGGGTCTTCTAGGACCCTAGGGTCTCAATACTCTAGACCTCCTGGTATTCAAGCAGTCATGTTGGCCATGTTACACTTGTGGTGCCATGGGGCACATAGCTAAAGAGTTCCCATAGGATGGTAGTCAGTGTGCAGCGGTTTCAAAACTAACAGTTGGGGATAGGGGAAAGTCCCACATGGTTTTTTCAACAGTGGAAAACTGCCAAGCAGAGCACTAGGCTATCATTATTGAGGCCTCAAGTAAGATCAGAGGTAGTTATTTTACTATTCTATTTGATACAGGAGCCACTAACTCCTTTGTTTCTCCATTAGTTGTGGAGCATTGTGGGCTAGTGGCAACTAGACAAGAGGTTAGATGGGAAGCAAAGTTAGCTTCAGGAGCTAGAGTTTTTGTGACCTTGATGGTTATAGATTGTACAATCTAGATTGGTGGCATAACAACCACAATAGATCTCAGAGTCACTCCCCTTAGGTCTTATGGTCTAGTTCTTGGCATGGATTGGCTAAGTGCCCATAGAGCCAAGCTAGATTATTCTAACAAGAAGATCGAGTGTTTGGATGATGATGGTATAGATACAATGATTACTAGAGTCCATAGGCCTGTATCCCTCCATGTGATTTCCACTATGCAGCTTAAGTGATGCATGTGGAAGGGATGCCAGTTATATGCCATCACAATCAGTGATAGGGAAGAAGAGGGAGAGAAGTAAACTTCTCTTGATGACTTACCCATTCTTCAGGAGTTTGCAGATGTGTTTCCATTAGAGCTAACTAGTATGCCTCCTCACAGAGCAGTTGACTTTCACATAGATCTTGTACTAGGAGCTGAGCTAGTTTCCAGAGCACCTTATAAGATGACCACTCATGAGCTTAATGAGCTCAAGATACAGCTTGAGGAACTATTAGAGAAAGGACACATTCATCCTAGTGTTTCTCCTTGGGGTACACTAGTTATCTTTGTAAAGAAGAAGGATGGATCACTTAGGTTGTGCATAGATTACTGACAGTTGAACAAGGTAACCATCAAGAATTAGTATCCACTTCCTAGGACCATTGACTTGTTTGATCAATTGTAGGGTGCCCGATTATTCTAAAAAATAGACCTAAAATTGGGTTACCATCATTTGAGGATCATGTATAGTGATATTCATAAGATCGCATTCCACACTAGATATGGCCATTATGAATTCAATGTAGTTCCATTCGGTCTTACAAATTCTCCAACTGTGTTCATGAGTCTTATGAATGGAGTATTTTGTACCTTCCTTGACAAGTTTGTAGTTGTGTTTCTCAATGACATCTTGATATATTCCAAGGATGAGAAAGAGAGTGAGGAACACTTGAGGCAATTCTTGTAGTGTCTTACAGAAAATCAATTGTATGACAGCTTGTCGAAGTGTGCTTTCTTCAAGGAAGAGGTCAAGTATCTAGGCCATGTTATTTCAGGTGATGGGATCTTAGTAGACCCATCAAAGATAGATGTCATTATGGATTGGCCAACACCTACCACTATGACTGAGGTCAAGAGTTTCATGGGATTGGCCAGTTACTACAGATGGTTTGTCAAGGGTTTCTCTTGGGTAGCACACCCCATTACTTCTCTTCAGCAAAAGGGAAAGAGGTTTGAGTGGACAGAGAAGTGTGATAGGGATTTTTAGGAGATCAAGAGAGAACTTACCAGTGCACCCATTCTAGTTGTGCTAGAGCCTTCACCAAACTTTGTGGTTTGCACAGATGCTTCTTTTGATGGTTTAGGAGCAGTTATTATGCAAGGTGGGTGGGCTATAGCCTACGAGTCTAAGAAACTAAAGAATCACAAGCTCAAATACCCTACCCATGACCTTGACCTCATAGTGGTGGTGCATGCTTTAGTTAGATGGAAACATTTTTTCTTAGGGCATCGGTTCAAACTTCATTCAGACCATCAGAGTCTTCACTACATCTTCACTCAGATAAACCTTAATGCTAGGCAAAGGAGATGGATGTAGTTCATATGTGAATATGATTTTGATGTCCACTACATCAAAGGGAAGGAGAATGTAGTTGTAGATTCCTTGAGTAGGAGACGACACAAGACTTCTTCTATGTCTACTGACACAGACTTGACAGATTGCATTCTTCATCACTTACATGAGGATGAGATGTATGCAGAAGTTTGTGAGTTGATATGATCTCAGAGGCCCCTTGAGGGAAATTTTTTAGAGTAAACCTTGGATTCTGATGAACTATTTCATGATAGAGGATGTATCTATATACCTTCTTTCAGAGGATTGTGTGAGTTTGTGATGCTAGAGGCTCATAGGGCCCCTTATGCAGCGGATCCCAGAGTTAAGAATATGCATGCCGAATTGAGGCATTTGTGTCATTGGATCAGCATGAGATTGCAGATTGCAAATATGTTAGCTAGATGCCTAGAGTGCTAGAGGGTGAAGGTAGAACACCGTCATCTAGGTGGTCTCCTTTAGCCTCATAAGATACCATTGTGGAAATGGGACACCATATCTATTGATTTCATAGTAGGTCTTCCTATGTCTTCTTGTCATCATGATGCCATCATGGTGACAGTTGACAAGTTGACCAAGGTGGCTCCTTTTTCACTTATGTGTACTACCTTTACCACACCAGCAGTGGTGCAAGTGTTTTTGTGAGATATATTCAGACTTCATGGCGTACCTCATAAGATCATCTCAGATAGAGATTATCTCTTCACTTCATCCTTTTGGAGAGAACTTCAGACAACTATGGGTATGAGTCTCAATTTTAGTACATCTTATCTTCCTGAGACTAATGGGTAGACCAAAAGGATTAATCAGGTGTTGGAGAACATGCTTTGCATGTATGTTATGGACCATGAGACCCAGTGGGAGGAATACCTACACTTAGTAGAATTTTCCTATAAAAATGGGCACCAAACATCCTTGGATATGCCTCCCTACCAGGCTCTTTATGGTAGGCCATGTAGAACCCCACTTAGTTGGGATCGCATCGAGGATAGAGTTTCGATTGGTCCTAAGCTATTCAGATTTTTGGAGTAGTAGGTGACCTTGATTAGCCAACATCTAGTAGAATCTCAAGATAGGCAGAAAAAGTATGCAAATGGAAAGAGGATTGATCAAGCTTATTTAGTTGGAGATAGGGTCTTTTTGAGAGTGCGACTACATAAGATTCCAATCCATTTTGGAAAGGTCTCTAAACTAGCACCTCATTTTGTTGGACCCTTTGAGATCCTTGAGAGGATAGGATCAGTTTCTTATTGATTAGTGTTGCAACCTAGCCTATCATGCATCCATGATGTGTTTCATGTTTAAGCTCTGAGGAAGTATATATGATGAGTCTCATGTGATAGATTGGGATTCCTTGTAGGTAGAGTTGGACGGGCAGTTGACATTGGAGACAATTTGTATATTGGCTCGGCAGACTTTGGGTCTTCGAGGTTGAGAGTTGGACAAAGTTAGGGACCAATGGGATTTCTATGAAGAGGTTACAACCTCTTGCAAAGACACAACATAGATGAGATCACATTTCCCTCACCTCTTCGATGAAATCTAGGAGGATTTTCATGCCTAGAGGGGGTAGATGTGAGACCGACATTATATTGTCATAGTTTCATTGCTTATTATTCATGCTTTCAATTTTTTTATGCTTAGACATACTTTGACTATTGGATACTCTTATGTATTTAAGAATCTATAGAATCCTATGTTATATATTCAGTACCTGATTATGTAATCAGGGTACACTCAAGATACTACATTTTTTATTTAGTTTAGTTTATGATGATGTCATATATATGAGACTTAATGTGTAGAGGTATATATGATGGAACTTGGTTTTGGAAACCGATGATATGATTATTTAAGTTTCAAATGCAGATATAGTTTATATGCAATATATTTTGATGTCGTATTATGCTTTCATATCATATTGTTTTGGACCTACTGATGTGTGCAATGAGTGTGCAGGGATAGTTGACCATGGATCTAAATCGGGGACCCGGTATTGGAACCTATCTAAAATTTCATGCATTCCAAGGTCCTATTTATATAAAGAAATATGGACCCTATTGTATCAGTATTTTATTATTAAATTTGGTTTGCATGGGTGTATTTAAATTAGTTGATGTTAATGTGAATAAGTCGTGTCATTTGTTTTAATTCATTGTGCCAAATTTGGAAATTGTTGCAATTAAATGTTGACATGGCTAGTAAAGGGAACCATGGTTAGGTGTAGGGTTAACTAAGGTTACCTATGTGTAGTACCCAAGCTTACCCCAAGGTTAGAATTTTTTAGATGGTAAAGTTTATTTATAAATCCGTGGGTTAACTTTAGGAGTAGTTTAGGAGGGTCTTTTGGGCTCTCAAAAGGTATCCAAGGTCAGTTTTAGCTATCCAAATTGGTACCCTAGGGGTTAGGGGTCATTTTCATTCATTAATGATCCTATAAACTCATTTATTTCTCCCCTAAAGTCTCATTTTCAAACTTGAGAGAATTTGAGGAGTTGTGTAACTTTTGTTAACCTCTCTCTTCTTCCCAAGTTGCATTTAAATCCATTCATGGAGAATGAAGGAAAGTGGGAAGAAAGGGATGGTTAGGGTCACCTTGCCATTTTTTTAGTCTTAGAGTTTTGCCTATTTAGGGAAGGCTTTAGGATTATCTGGGTGTTTACCCACTCTCTACCCTTAGATACATGATTTCAAAATTGAAGGAGCTTTTGGAGAAGAAGGATAGGAAGGATATCTCCTCACCAAATTTCAAACCACCTTAGCTTTGGATTAAGGTTGGATCTCTTAGAAGTAAATTTATTTTTGTTCATGTGTGTTCTTGAGCTTGAAACTCCATTAATGGAGTCCCATGTATTTTTTTTAGTTATTTTCAAAGTTGAAATTTTGGTGATTTGTTTTATGGTGTTTTATTTTGTATTGAATTTTGAATGGGGTTCTTCAAGGCACACTCACCCTTGGGAGGGAAGAGTAACCTTGAAGGGGGTGGTAGGAATGGCTCCAGTTTAGTGTAGATTCTCCCATGTGAGGAGGGAAAGACATGGGGTTTCATGATACCCATGATGCCAAGAAGGGCCTAAGGGCACCTGGGGGGCATAAGGAGGTTATTGTTTATGATTGCATCTTGTGGAGATGGTCATTTCAAGCCCATGTGTGGCTTTAGGATACCACTTTTGTTACTTGGATTCTCCTACTGAGAAGGTATACCACCACCCCTATTTTCAAGAAGGCCTCTTGGAGACCTTCCTCTTGTTCAACCTTGTTTTGGGAAGTTTTTCTTTCTTATGAGATTTCTGTGAGTGTTTTTTTGTTTTTTAGTAGAGTTTTGCATGTTTGTATCTCATTCCTCACTGGATCCCCTATCTTGGGGGTGGCCTGCAAAGGCCTAGATTGGGAGGTGAGCCTCCATGGTCAACCTCATCGATACAGGTCTTCAGATGGGCCTAGGAGTTGGAGAACATCTTCATTTTAAGTTCAAAATTGAAAAGGAAAACCTTCTTTGTAACCTATGTTTTGAAACTACCATTGTGATCATATGTGGAAAAAAGTTTCCAAGGCATTGTAATCATATTTTTTTATATATATGCTAATTAGGTGAGGAATTCTTGTAGAGACATAATTTCTTTTGTATGGATAAAATTTTATCAACATGGAAAAATTTATGTGAACAATATTTCATTTTCAAGAGTAGATATGTTTTTAAGTATCTTTATTACATCTTTCATTATGATGTTCTTGATAAAAAAGGAAGTATATTTAGCAATAATGATTTTATTCTTAGATTTCATTATTTGTAAAGATCATAATTGAAATTTAAGTAAGGACAATAATTGTGTGTATTACACAAATTTAATCTTCCTTTGGTACCTAATGTTATGGCGGATTGTTAAATAGTAATTCCTCATTTTAAATTAGATGGGAAGTTGAATTCAATTTATTTGGATTTCACTATCCTAGAGAGTAAAATAGTTTTTTTAACACTTTGTAAATTCTATAAAATTTTCAAAAAAAATAAAAAATGTTTAAATTCAAAATTTACTTCCACTAAGATCTTAGGGATGAAATATAGATTCTATTGGAAAAATAAAATTAAAAAAATAAATAATGGGACATGCCCACTGTTTTGTCTAAGACAAAAAATACCAGTAAATTTAATATTATTTTTTTATCATTTTCCTTAGTATGGAAATAAAATAAAACTCTCTTAAATTTAAACTTGATTTACGAAATCTTTTTAGGAAATAATAAAAAAATATTATAATGAAAAATTTTGTGGGCGGGGAGGGCCGAAGCCCTACCCCGACCCACTGTGCATGGGGAGGCCGCGCGGGGTGCATGGGTCATTGTCCCCACCCCTTTATGGAGTGCAGAGGGAGCTGCATCGGACATGGCTGGCGGCTCCACCCACTGCTATGCACAGTGGGGAGTGTGGGGGGCGGTTCCTTGCCGGCTCCTCCACCCCTTTTACCACTGTCATCCCCACTCCTTCAGCGCCTCTCTGCGGAAAGGATAAAACCCTCTGCCTTGCTCACTAGTTTCCGCCACCCTGCGGCTAGCAAAGAGTTTCCCGTCACCATCTCCTTCTTGCTCTGATCGTGAACCATAAGGATTTCTAGGTTAAGCTTTTAAATGTATATTAAGATAATGTTTTTTTAGTAATGTTTTAACTTTTAAAAGAGATCTATTTCTTTTTATGATAGGTTTAGGTGTATTAAAGTATGTTTTATTATTTAATGTTTTAATACATGAATTACTATTGTAAATTTTAAGATTAAGTCTTAACTTAGTTATGAAATTTAATTCTTATTGATAGGATTAAATGTAAAAGTTTTATAATCATATTTAATTTTATGATTGTGATTATTTATAGATTAGATTATTAGTTTGTCATTTATTTAATTAAGATTATAATTATTTATTTTTATCACATTAATTATTGTTTGTTAGATTCAATTTTGTGAATTAATTGAATCACAATAGATTTTATATTGTATAGTTGATTTGGTTATCACTATATTGGAATTTATTTTATTATTGTAGTTGTTATTAGTATTAATGCAATTATTATTGGCTTTTATTTATTAAGATGGATCTTTAATGGAATTAATATCGTCATTTAATTTTCTTTTTTTTATAGACTAATAACTTAAGGTTAGAGGATATTACTTGTTATAACGTTAAACACGATTCATGTTATTAATTAACTAGTTGATTTAAAACTTATTAATTTTCAACGTGTTTTGTCGATTAGTGGGTTTAGACCACTCCTGTCATCGTGATGGACCTTTTTGAAGATATTACCATTCCCATTGACCTTTTTCATACACGGTTGACTTTTAGTCAATCATGGGCTAACCTTGACCGACTGTCTTGATTTTCACACCAGGTGTCCCCTGTACCTTCTAGACCCTAGGATTCCAGTTTCACACCTTTCAGAGATGGTTGACTTTTTTGGTCAAATGTCTTAATTTGCATGCATGAGTCTTTGTAAGGGTTTAGCAGACCCTAGTAACTTCCTTTCATGCATTTTGGAGTATAGTTGACTTTTATTCAAAACTGATTGACTTTGGGTCAACTATCTCAGTTTACATCTAGATCAAAGCTTATAGCTTAGGGATCCCTAAAGGATAGCTATGAAATCTATTCCAACTAGTTTGACTTTTCTGGTTATTGTTTTTCATTTTCCCCATTTTGCGTGAACTTGTTACCTTTGTGGTAGGTTAGTTAACCTCTTTAGCGTATTTTAAAAAAAAAATTGTTTGTGTATTTTCGCCCAACTTTTGGGCATGATAGGATTGATTGAGGCATCATGTCATGGTGCCACCTATCTTGATCTGACCCTGGTTATGATTTTTCAATAGAGACAAAGGTATGACAGGTTTGACTTCATCAGATGGTCAACACTTTCCCTCAAACAAAATATGCATGATGGATATTCTTTGTGGTTTTATGACTTGGTGATGCGTGTCCATATCAAATCTTGGATCAAGGGTATACTAAAAGGGGATAAGCTATTATGTCTTAAAGATAGCTAAAGGGTTTGATCTCAATCGTCGATAGGGTATTCTGCACCAAGTGTAGCCTGTTGGTTTCTTTTTATATTGCAATAGAAACAACAACCTCTTCTCTTTATGATTTTTTTATAGATGAGCCACCTCCAAATGTTTGTTCATACAAGGAAAGGACCAACTAACAATAACTCTCTTAATACTTCTACTCTTTAGGTCCTACTACACCAAGGGGAGGATACCTTGTTATACCTATTGATATATCCAATCTGGTACTATCAAGCAGTAATCTCATAATGACTCAACATAACTGGGAGATACTAGATAATTGGCTAACTACCCATTAAACATTAACCTTCAAATGGAGCATGAGATAGAAATTATAAAAAACTTATACAAATGAAGACTTAATGGATTTTAATATGTTTTCTTCTAGGAAAATACAACCAATGTGCAACTAGATATGCAATAAAACAAAAATTATAGGCTTCAGATCAGTGCTTTATCCATTGGGCTATATTCTAACTCAGATACAATATACTAAAATTAATGTTTTCCAAAGACTTCAAATCATAATACAACCACCCAAAAACCCATACTACTAATAGAATCCTTGCAGTGTGTCAGATGAATCTATGCATAAATCAAAGCCTAATTTAATCTGGTCCTAGATCAAAACTCTCAAATAAGTACATAAACACAGAGAAAACTATGCTAATGAATTAGAAAATTCATAATTCATATGACACATAACATAGGAGAGATTGGAAATTGGATCTTTGTATTAAATTTAGAAAATCTCTTTTCAGTATACAAAAAGTATTCAGAGATAACCTCTTCAATAACCTACTAAAGACCTCTCAACTTTTATTTCTGGTTTCTTGCACTATCTAGTACAAATTATACTATCTTTCCTCTCTTGACTGAAAACTTTACAAATGGTTTTCAATACAAATTTTCTAGCCTTTTATAGATTAGGATTGCAACAAGCTTCAAATCAATTGGAATAAGGATAAAGTTAATGACTCACTAAAAAGACAAAATAGCTAATGGACTGATAACCACTCTTGTTACAATAGATATTCAACAAATTTTGTCTTTTGACCACTTTGTACTTGCAACTACTTCAAAGTTTCTTGGTGTGTGACATCTAGAATATATTGTCTTTGATGTTGGTGATGTAGGATCTTCACTTTCAATTGTATCAACCAATTTGTTGGGCTTCATCATCCACCTGCATGTTATCACCTTCACTTGGATCAACTATTGTGTACTTGGTTTTCCAAGAAGTGTACACCTCATCACCTGACTAGTTGAAGTTGAGGATCTCATCTTTTCTATTGTTAATTTCCTTCCAGGTAGTATATGCCTTCTCAATCTCATCTGACCAGAATCCAAAAAATTCTCTGGCTTTCCCCACTATCTCAACTGTCTGAACAAACAAAAGTGTACTCTCCAATGTAATAATTCTATTGGTCCTTGTTGCCAAAGCTTTATTCATCTACTGATTCCATAGCACCTCATCTTTGATATCTCTATTTTTATTGAAGAGATTTGGGAACATCTCATAATGGTCTTTTAAATATTCCTTTTTTTAGGGCCATTACCTTTCTAATGACGATGCTCCTCCTTATGTCTATGTCCATGAGCAGTTTGACACATTTATGAGTGCCAGTCAAGACTATTTCAACATCATTCTCTTACTTGCAAGTGGTGTGCAATAATTTCAATTCTCCTCCCTTCCCTTTCCACTTATCCACCAATTGGTCTAATTGGTCGTTGTCTGCATTGTACTCATCCATCAAGCTAACAATTTTCTTTCCTTATGCATAGATGGTCGTAGGCATCAATTCATGTGTACAATGCATAAGGGTGCTCTATATCTTATCTGCATTTTCTTAACCCATGCCTCTGCTCCTTTGAATTTTGTAGACTTCTCAACCCACTCTTTCTTTTGTCTTTCTAGTTCTTCTCTTTCAGCTATCAGTCTGGCTTTTTCTTTCTCTACCTCCTCTAATGTGGTAAAAGTTTATGGTTCAAGGAAAGGAGGATAACTGATAATAGGACTTGATGAGGATGACTAGTGAGGGTCTTTTGTAATCCTCCTTTGAGGCACAACTTGATTTGTTTTCTTTCCTTTTAGGAATGCAATCCTATCATCCTTCTATATATATTTGACCCTCTCATCATTGTAAGCTTTTAGAACAACTTCATACTTTTGGGTTAGGCTCTTGAAAGCATCTTCTTACTTCTTGGCTACCTTCAAACTTAATTTAGTAGTTTGAAAAGTAAGGTTAGCTGCTTCTACCCCTAAAGTATCTGAAACTCTTTTTATTATGAGGTTTCCTGCACTCTTAGCCTGATCATCTTCATTGGTTCTCCTTTTATCTTTCATGTTCAAGGATCATATTGCCAGTGCTGCATGATCATCACTGAATTGGGAACCAATTGATGTCCCACTAGTGTGCAATGGTTTGGATTCCTTCCTCACAGCATCAAACATAATGGCATCAGCCAAATCCCACTGGGATAAGATAAGGACTCCTTTTTTCTTCACCATCTCCCTACCCTCTTCAGGGGTTATCCTATCAAACTTGGTCATCTATTCTTGTTTTACTTCCTTCTCAATGTCTTCTTTTCTCTAGTTTGGCTAAGCTTCTTACAATTTGTGACACTTATCCTTAAATTCATCAATATGGGCTCTCCATAGGAATTGAATAAAGGATCTATCCTTAACAAAACTATCATCAGACATAAATTCTTCACTGGTCTGTTTGGTTATAGGGTCTAGCTCCTTTCCTGTAAAATCTGCTACAGTAAGATCCATAGTTGCATGCCTAGGTGCCTCTGGCACTCCCTCTTGTAGATCCTAGGCTGTGACAAAAATCTACCCTATATTTCCCATTTGGACCAAATTCTCTACAATAGCTTGGTCATCCATCTGCAAAGGGGACTGAGAAGGGGATTATATATCACTTACTTGTTCTTTTCCATCCATCTTCTGCCTCTTTGGAGATTGCATTGTTTGAGTACTGATATCTGCTGGCCTCTTCCCCTTTTGATTAGAAGTCTTGTCAATATTGGACATGATTCCCAGGTGGGACTACCCTTCCCTATGTAATTCTTCTCAGAATAGCCTTATCTTTTTCTGGCTAAATCTCCATTACTTTTTTTTTCTTCTAGTTAAGATTCTGCATTATATCTTCAGACATTGTCATCAGAGACTCAATCTTCTTAGCCTAGGGCGAAAATAATTTCAAAGGATCATAAGATCTGTCAAAATTGTGAATAAAATACAAAGATTTCTTATACACCAACCATTTTTCTTTTCTGACTTCTTGGTCATTCAGATCAAACACATTCCTTATGATGTCCTCTGGAAAATTGAATTGGTGATCTAGTGCCAGACACTTGGTCCTCTTCCTGAACATATCCATAATGAAACCTTCATTGTCTGCACACCTTGACACAAATGTTGCTAGATGGTATGGCTCAAAATATTTTTCAAATTGTGTCCATCCCCCCTTTGTGATGATGAAGTGATGGGCTCTAGTGAGGGTAGGGAAAATAATTACCTTCATCTTTCCTTTTAAGGCTTCTTCTTTAAATTCACCCATTTGCCTCAGAATTTTTGCTATACCAATCTTCAATGGCACTCTGGAAGGAAGAACATTTGGGGTTCCCCTGAATCTATAAACTCTGATAACTATGGAGATGGGGTACAAAATGAGATCTCCCCAATTGTGAACATTTTTTAATTCTGGGGCATACTCCATAGGCCTTAATAATCTCATCATGTTTGTATGGATTCTAGGGTTTTGTTTACATTATAGTGATTTAAGCCTAGCAACAAAAGATCTATCAAAATTTACATATCTAGCTTCTTTTCTATCCTAAGATAAATCAATACTCCATAGTTGAACAAGCAAATCCTCATCATTCTGAAACTTAGTGAGGTCCATTTCTTCTTCAAAGACATCAACACTATTGAACAAAATCATATGCATCATTAGAGAATACCACCCAATTGGCTTGAGTATATTTTTATCCTTGATTCCTATTAGACCCTCATGCATTAGCTCAGCAATGTAGGAAGCATAATCAAAAAATACTGATAGATGGGGATGCAAAATCTAAATAACCATAAGAATGAGGTGAATAGACATTGTCACTTCTTCATCTTCTCCTAACACAAGGCACAAGGCACTATACATTTTTCTAGCCTTACTATTGAAATAGTCCAGTTTTAATGGCTCTGGTGTTTTTGGGCCCACAACTGTCAAATCCCCTATATTTTATTAAAGTATACTTTCAAAGCCTCATTACTATAGTACTCCTTCTGAGTCTGGTATACTTGTTTAGAATAGTTGAATTTGATGTCATCCATTTGAATAGAGAGGTCACTTAATTTGAAAATACTTCCGATGTCATCGGCTATGACAGTCAACAACACATTTCTCCTTGTATCTCTTAAAACCCTAGATACTCTATCATATGTATTGGCTATCAAAGTAAATAGGTCTATATCCATAAATACCCCAGGCACTATCAATTTACCCACATCTAGATCTCATATGTTGCAATCAAGGGAGGGAGCATTCCTCTGACTATAAGCAGTTTTAAACAAATTCAAACCATTTATGCTAGTCTTGGAATCTTTGGACCATCTACCTATATCGTACAAACCCTCCCTAACTCTAAAATGGGGATGTGCTACAACTATTATTTTACTTTGGGTAGCATCACCTATGGACCCACTCAACTAGTGTAGAAGGTTGTCTCTCACATTTCTATCCTTATATTCTACCTTGCCAGAGAATTCAATCCTAGGGGCCATTTTCCTAAACTAGGGATTTTTACGAGACTGATATTCAGATTTAAACAAGAATTTTGAGACCTTTTCAAATTTCAAATTTCACTGAAAGCATGAATTTTTGTTGTATCACAAGAGACTTACCCATTCTGCAATTCGTCGTGAAGAGCTCAATGTCACTACAATTAAGATCTTCACTTGAATGATTTTGATGAATTATGGAAGCTTCAAGTCTAAGAAATGAATTATATGGCCTCAAATAAATCATTCTTTTTCATTGAATTGAACTGAAGTGGCCACATGTTTTGCAAACAATTCACCTGGTTCAAAACTCATGGCTTAACGGTGCACTGACAATCATTTTAATAATTTTGAATCTGGACCATAGATCTTCAACAACATCTCCCTCATCTGATGACTCTCATCTCTTCCTGGAAACAACTATCCATCTGGGATACATGTCATATGACTTGATCATTTAAACACTAGATCTAATTTAGTTTTCCTTTAAGCGATCAAGTCAATTGTCAACTTCATCTTGACTTGGCTGCAATTTATTTCACCTTGAGTTTACTTATCATAGCTACGATGTCATCCACTTGGACATGTGTCAACATGGCTTAATGGCTTAATTGCTAGATCTTGCGCATCTTTTCTTTAATCCATTAAGCAAGCCATCTGATATTTTCAAACTTGCATCTTACTTAACATCATTTTTGCACTATATAGGACCCACTCCTTCTACCATGAGTCACTATGACTTAATCACTTATCCATTAGATGTAGATCAGTTTTCCTTTAAGCAATTAAGTAGACCGTTGGATCTTTCTGTACATGCTCTATCTTTAGTTCTTCCTTTATGACCTTAGTCAGACCCACTAGGACACATGGTGTCACAGCTTAATCACTTAAGTGATAGATTTTGTGCACTTTGCCTTTAAGTGATTAAGTCAGTCATTAAATCTTCATCAAACTTTCCACCTTTTAATCTACGATCAGCTTCAACTTTAGTTGAATACACATCACCATCTGGACATGCGTCATCACCACTTAATGTCTTAGATGCTAGATCTTGTACATCTTTAGGATAATCCATTAAGTCATCCATTGGATCAAAATAAAACTATCAGAACTTTAATCAATAGCTACTCAAAATACCTGGGTCCACCAACTTCCACATGTCAACACCACTTAATGGCTTAATTGATAGATCTTGTACATCTTAGCCATAATCCATTAAGTCTACCATTAGATCTATCTGATGTTTAATCTTCACCATACTGCGCTTGCACAAGGCCCATGTCACTCCAAAGACACACGTCGCTCATACTTAATTTCTTAAAGGATAGATCTTGATCATGTTGGGATCAAGCAATTAAGTCTATCGTCGGATGCAAATAAATCTTCCCACTATTTAACTGATAACCTTTTTGACCATCTGACCCACCAAAGACATGCATCACCATGGCTAATGGATTAAATGGTAGATGTTGAGCACTTTGGGAATAAGCCATTAAGTGGGCCATTGGATCAAAATACATTTGCTCGACAGATAATGGTTTTAATAAAACATTTGCAAAATTTGAATTTAGGAAATAATACAGGACCACGATGTTAGGATACATACAACTTAATGAACATGAACATTTTAAAAGGAACCCATTCGAGACATGACTTTAAGTGACAAAAGTAACATGAAAATAGAAACCTTTTCGATGCTTAGGGTTTTAGGATGAAATTTTGTACTCTAAGACATGAAACAAGGGTTTTTTCAAGTATCCTTCACAAGAAATTTCTACAAAAATAGAACAAGGAATTATTGCTTGAATTTTTTTTGAATAGACCTAATAGTAGCTCTTTCTGGGGATGAATACCTCATGTAGGTGTTACAAGAATTCATAATCTCAGGGGAGAAGACATAACTATTGGAAAACAAAACCACCCACACAACAGAAAAGCAAATTAAACTAAGACAGGAGGAAACACACTTGCAAAAACACACTATTTATACAAACCTAATGTTCATGCATAATTAGACTTCATGAGAAGTATATCTTCAAGAAATATCCATGAACTGGCAGTTCTAAAATATTTCCAGTAAGATCTGTCAATAAATATTAATTTTTCCCATACCTTTCATGCACAATATAAGGTCCCAGCTATGTGCTAAAAATGTGTCACACTTCTATGAGTCATTCCATTCAAGGTTTCTCAAGAATGAGGCCTCAAATATTGACTCATAGCTCCCTAGTCATGGAGTGCAAAGGTTTGTGATGGAGGCCCTCAAATTGACCTATTTGTGCCTATGCAAGTACACCATGAAATAAGAGATTCAATGCATGAAAATTGTTAGGATGAATTTAGAATAACTGAGAGCAGGGTGAATAAATTATCATTAGGTCCAGATGTGCCCATATAAAACTTTAAACCAACTTTAACATCTCAGATTTTCTCGACAGTAATAAACAATAAAAGTGTGCAGTTTACTGTACTCATGAAATAAGCTTGCAGAAACTTAACAAAAAAACACAACAATATCATTCACACATTTTGACAGCATGATTTAACGTGGAAACCCAATATTGGAAAAAACACTAGTAACATGCTACCATAATTTCACTCTTGTGAAGTGATGCCCTGTGAGGAGCCAACCCTGTTAAAGGTTCCAAAACACACTATCAAATGTGACTTGGTTAAAGGATTTAATCACCCTATTAGGAGTGGCCTTGTTAGAGGAATTAGAACATTCCAATCTGAATGTCACCTTGTTCAAAGGATTTATACAATGACTATTAGGTCAACCTAGTTAAAGGATTTGAACTAATACAATGGTTAGAAATTAATCAGCAGGTGTGATTTGATACATATAACTTACTTTGCAAATCCAGATCTAGTTTCATCTCTAATGCTAATTCATTGAGTCGCCTCCATTTTCATCTTAAACTTCAGATCTACTTGGAAATCCATCAAGCAATCTCTTTCTTCTTCTCTGCTCAACCTTCTCTGCTAGGTCTTGCAAATCAGTTAATTAGCCATGCAACACTTGCATTCAAATTCTCCTTATACTTGGATACAATAATAATAACCATAGTAGGTTATATTATACCTCTTCATCTAGGTTAGATAAATATTTTTCCACTTTAATCAAGATCGTAGATCTTAGGTTAGGTCAGATCCAACAGATCTTTCCATCATTAAATTTAATTTAATTCTCCAATACAGTCATTAATTAACCATCGAATCCATGTGTTAATAATGGTTTCCCATGCATTAAATGAATATGGACCAATCTTAATTAATAATTCATATCCCATTAGAATCAATTATGTCGGCCATAGATCTCAAATCTCATCAATAATCAAAATATTGTTGCTCAGATTATTTGGTCTCCCTCGGCATTTCACTGGCTCTCAGCATTATCTTTTCTTTTCTCGACATCACCGTTCACTTTGCTCAGCATCAACTTTGCTTTGCTCGACATTGACCTTCCAGTGAACTGTCAGTGATAGATAAATAACATATCACTTTTCCAAAGTGCCAAATGATCAAGTACCCTGGTGTATACTCATAACTCAACCATTTCCTTGGTCTTCTTGTTATCCCATTCTTTTCAAATCTTCATCAATCAATGGATAAGGTACTCAAACATACAACAATAGTCTCACCAGTTAAGGTTTGACATCAATGACAAAAATAAAAATTGTCTACATTGTAGCAATTTTTCCAACAATCTCCCTCTTTGGCATTGATCGCAAAACTGAACTATAAAACAATAATTTCCAACCAAAGTTACCATATAATCCAAAAAGTGCATGTGTTCCTGATATGAATAAATCTTCATTAATGTCTTTAGCTTCATTCTGACTCCCTCTGTGTCTATAATCACACTGAAATGTTTTCTGTTACTGTTCAGCTCCCTCTTTCAGTAATATCTCCCTTGTATTTGTTTGTATCTGTTGTTTTAGCAATAATCTCCCTCTTTGACAACAATGCCAAAGATGTTGACATCTTCATCATGCATATTCTTCTGTTCTAATCTTTGTATCATGTTGTTCCTGTCATCTTTGTGTATGACTAATTTACTTTTCTGTTCTTGTTTTCCACTTCACAGTTTTTAGGTAGCATCCTAAAAATGTGACCTACTATGCATCAATGTGTCAAGTGTTCTGATTAAAACATTTGATGCAACAGTACCATTCCAAACTAGTTAGCCTCTGCTATGGGAATTACCCCCAATTTACCTCTTAGATACTCATGAGCATCCTTGGGTAACACTTTTGTAAATATGTCTACCAATTATTCCTTAGTGTTCACATATTCTAGTCTCACTCCCTTCTTCTGTACTAGCTCCCGCAAGTAATGATACTTGATAGCTATATGTTTTGTCTTAGAGTGCATTACAGGATTTTTAGAAATATTAATGGCACTCATGTTATCACAATATATTACAACTAGTTCTATGATCTCCTCTTTCATACCTTTCAGTAGTATCTTCAACCACACAATGTTTGAATAGTTAACTTCTACTGCCACATACTTGGCTTCTGCTATAGATTGTGAGGTGCAATTTTGTTTCTTGCTTGTCTAGGAAACTAATATTTTCCCCAAAAGAAATGCTCCTCCTGTGGTTCTTTTTCTATCATCAACATTACCAGCCTAGTTAGAATCAGTATAGAATCTGAGTTCAAACTTGTCATTCCTTTTGTAATATAGACCATAGTCTTCTGTACCTTTCAAATATCTTTGAATTCTTTTCACTGCCATTATATGTGTCTTTTTTGGATTAGCAAAAAATCTAGCAAAAATTCCAACTGCTAATGCAATATCAGGTCTACTATGTACAACATATTGTAGCTTACCAATAATTGATTTGTACAGTGTTTGATTTACGTCTTTTGTATCATCATTCTTTGTCAACTTCTATCCAGTAGCCATGGGTGTACTCACTAGTTTTGAATCTTGCATACCAAAAGTTTCTCAGTATCTCCTTGATATATTTTAATTGTGTAATATAGATACAATTCTTCATTTGATGTATTGGTAGTCCAAAAAAGAATTTTATCTCACCAAACATAGAAATTTCAAATTAAGTTTGCATCTCCTTTGAAAATGCTTTACATATCATATCTTGTCCACTGAATATGATGTCATCCAGAAGAAATTCAGCCAATAAAATTCCTTTACCTTATTCTATTTTCAAATACAAATTGTTGTTGTCATTTGTTCTTGAAAATCCAATCTTCATTAGATAATTGTGCAATCTTTCATACCATGCTATGGGTGCTTACTTTAGTCCATATAATGCCTTGTGTAGTTTGCAAACCATGTTCCTCTTACTAAGGTCAACAAATCCATCAGCTTGTTCAATATATACTTCTTCTTCTAGTATCCCATTTAGAAATACAGACTTCACATCCATTTGATAGACTTTAAATCCTTTGTAGACTGCATATGCAAGTAGACTTCTCACACCCTCCAATCTTGCAACTGGGGTGAATGTCTCTCCACAGTCAATTCCTTCCTCTTGTGCATAACCTTTGCATACCACTCTTGCTTTATTCCTTGGTAATTATCCATGTTCATTCAACTTGTTTCTGAATACCCACTTTGTACCAATTACATTTTTGTTGTCAGGTCTCAGTACTAGTGTCCATGTCTTATTCTTTTCAATCTGATCTACCTCTTCATTCATGCCTTGAATCCAGTCTTCATTCTCCAAAGCATCTTTTACTGTCTTAGGCTCAATATCACATAACAAACATGTGTCTTCTCTTAATTTTCCTCTTGTCATAACTACAAAATCCTTTTCTCCTATGTTTTGATCAGGTTTATGGTGCCTTCTTACATATTTTTCCAAAGTAGGCTCTTTCTCAGCTTCATTTTGATCGTTCAAGTTTAATTTAGGGTGAAACTATGACTTGGCATCTCCATCAGATAGCTCAGCAGTCACTTCCTGTTGCCCGACAATGTCATTCTATGTCTTGGCAAGTGCAGACTGTTGCTTGGCAACTTCATTTTTAGTTTCGTTAGAATCCTCTTCTTCAAGATATGTGAATGATCTATAACTTTCAGGCTCAATCATGCTTTTAGCTTCATTTCTTTCTCCATATTCATCAATTCTAACATTTTCACTTTCCACAATTTTGTTAGTGTTAGAATTCAAACATTTGTATGCCTTACTCTTAGTAGAATATCCAAGAAATATGTCTTCTCCTTTAGCATCAAGTTTACCATTTATGTTATCCTTCAGTATAAAACATTTACTCCCAAAGACTTTAAAGTAACTTACAGTAGGTGCATATCCATACCATAACTCAAAAGGTAGAGAATTTGTACCTTTCTTGACTTGTACTCTATTCAGGGTATAAACAACTGTACTTATAGCTTCTCTCCAATATTTATGTGCAACATTTTTCTCTATCATTAATGTTCTATCATAGTCCATGATAGATAGATTTCTTCTTTCAGCTATACCATTCTGTGGCAGCGTCCTAGGTGCTGACATCTATCTTTTTATCCCTCGATCATTGTAGAACCTATTAAACTCATTAGAAATAAACTCTCCTCCTCTGTCAGATCTCAGACATTTCAGACTCTTACCTGTTTCCTTTTCAACTTTTTCCAAGTACCACTTAAATAACTGAAATGCATCATATTTTTCCTTGAGGAACATAACAGTCATCATCCTAGAGTATTCATTTTCCCAATTGACATTGCTTACACATTGCATTCTCAGGTTTCTTTAACTTAGGCATCCCTCTAACCTTTTTTAATTTACTTATGCTTACCAAGTTATCAAATTTAACATGACATAGCCTCTTATGCCATAACCAAACATCATTATGTTGTGCAAATAACCATGTCTCTTTAGCTAAATCTAGGTAGAACAAGCTACTTTTGTTTGCTCACCACCTCCAACTAATTCTCCATTGGCATCATAGATCTTTGCTTTCCTGTGATGGAATTCAACTCTGTAACCAAAAGTGTTCAGCTATGAAACACTTAACACGTTATACTTAAGATCATCAACCCAATATAAATCATCACATATAATCTTATTAGTCAATTGAATTGATCCTTTCCCTTTGACTCTACAAGGTGTATCATTACCAAACTTAACATATCCACCTTTGCATTGATCTAAGGTTTCAAATTTGTCCTTATCACCAGTCATGTGATGTGAACAACCACTATCAATAATCCAATGATCACCTTTACTCATATAAGAAATTAGTGCAGTTTTCTCATCATCATCAGAATCATCTTTCATTGCAACATACACACTTCTATATCATTTTCATCAGATTTGTCAGATTCACATTCAGAAGCTTCTTCAGCTATATAGTAGGATTTCTTACCTTTATCTTTATAGTCCTTGTACTTTTTGTAGTCTCGACCATCATTTCTATCTTTATACTTGTTGTCCCTTCTTTTATCCTTTTCATTCTTATCAGGACATTTAGCAGCAATATGACCAACTTTGTTACAAGAAAAAATAATAATAGAAAGTTAACCTTTGAATTTTCATTTTCCTCTAGTTATTCTAGTTGCCATAAGTGCCTCAAGCTCTTCTAGATCATCATCTGAGGTGTCACTATCATTGTCCACACATTTCTTTCCTTTCTTAGATTTTCTAATGACCATCTATGACTTGAATGCAGATTCAACAGCTTGTGGAGTATAGTTGTCAAAATTTGACATCTCAAATGTAGTAAGTCTGCCTACAAGACTTTCCAAAGTTAAATTGTTATTAGGAGTACATCTCAGTTCTTGAATTGTAGATAATATAATAGCATAAATAGGAATAAGTGTTCTCAGTACCTTTCTCATGATAGTATCTTCATCAATGACTCCCTTAGCTCCTCTAATAGCATTTACAACTTCCTTTATCCTATCATAGTATTGCACTATAGTTTCTTCTTCTTGCATTTTTAAATCATCAAAATTACCTCTCAAGCTTTCAGATTTGGCTCTTAGTACATTCGTATCACCTCCATAGATGGTTGTAAGGGCATCCCACATCTGCTTTGCGCTTGTACAATTTTTGATGTCCCCAAATTCATGATAGTTCAGAGATGATGCAAGTTCCATCATTGCTTCATTATGTTCATGCTTCTCTCTTAGTTGTGCAGCATTCAGAACTCCAATAGGGGCTACATATTCTATTTCAATATGTCATTTAGTAGAATCACCAATACTGGCCAAGTGAAGTTTCATCAAAGTTTTCCTTGTTGATCTTCGGTCCATCCCTTTTATACATCTTGATCTTTATCTCCAAGTACCTTCAAACTTTTCAAGAGAACACAGCTCTGACACCAATTTTTAGGATGAATTTAGAATAACTGAGAGGGGGGGTGAATCAATTATCCTTAGGTCCAGATGTGCCTATATAAAACTTTAAACTAACTTTAACAACTCAGATATGCTCGGCATTAATAAAAAATAAAAATGTGTAGTTTACTGTACTCATGAAATAAGCTTGCAGAAACTTAACAGTAAAACACAACAATAACATTCACACATTTTGACACCATGATTTAATGTGGAAACCCAATATGGGAAAAACCACCAGTAACATGCTACCAAAATTTCATACTTTTGAAGTGATTCCCTGTGAGGAGCCAACCATGTTAAAGGTTACAAAACACACTATCAAATGTGACCTGGTTAAAGGATTTAATCACCCTGTTAGGAGTGGCCTTGTTAGAGGACTTAGAACTTTCCAATCTGAATGTCACCTTGTTCAAAGGATTTATAAAATGACTATTAGGTCGACCTGGTTAAAGGATTTGAACTGATACAGTGGTTAGAAAGTAATCAACATGTGTGATCTGATACATACAACTTACTTTGAAAATCCAAATCTAGTTTCTACTCTAATGCGAATTCATTGAGTGGCCTCCATTTTCATATAAAAATTTAGATCTTCTTGGAAATCCGTCAAGCAATCTCTTTCTACTTCTCTGCTCAGCCTTCTTTGCTAGGTCTTGCCAATTAGTCAATTAACCATGCAAAACTTTGCATTCAACTTATCCTTACACTTGGATACAATAACAATAACCACAATAGGTTATATTATACCTCTTCATCTAGGTCAGATAAATCTTTTGTCACTTAATCAAGATCGTATATCTTAGGTTAGGTTAGATCCAATGGATCTTTCCATCATTACATTTAATTTAATTCTCCAATACAGTCATTAATTAACTATTGAATCCATGTGTTAATAATGGTTTCCAATGCATTAAATGAATATGGACCAATCTTAATTTATAATGCATATCCCAATAGAATCAATTATGTCAGCCATAGATCTCAAATCTCATCAATAATCAAAATACTGTTGCTCGGCTTTCTCTGTCTCCCTCGACATTTCACTGGCGCTCAGCATCATCTTTGCTTTTATCAGCATCACCTTTTGCTTTTCACAGCATTGACTTTGCTTTGCTCGGCATTGACCTTCCAGTGAACTATCAGTGATAGATAAACAACATATCACTTTGCCAAAGTGCCAAATGATCAAGTACCCTAGTGTATACTCATAACTGAACCATTTCCTTAGTCTTCTTTTTATCCCATTCTTTTCAAATATTCATCAATCAATGGATAAGGTACTCAAACATACAACAATAGTCTCACCAGTTAAGGTTTGACATCAATGACAAAATAACAATTTTTTACATTGTAGCAATCTTTTCAACAAAAATGACGACTATTCTATATGATTGCAATGCAAGGAAATTAGTCTAAATGATAACAATGCAAGATTAATCTATGAATAGAAATATGCAAATTTAATCTATGAAAGAAAATATAAATTTAATCTAATGTGAATCTAATCTACATGAATAGCCATGGATGCAAGAAGAAGATAAGAAGAGAGAAGTTGCAATATCCAAGCTTGAGTGCTCAAATTCTCCTCCAAAATTGCTCTCCAAACCTGTAGCATAACAATACATAAAAATTCTATATGAAAATGAGGAGGATATGTTTCCTTATATAGGAAAGTGAATGGTTGAGATTAAGAGGCAAAAAGAAATGAGAAATGGTGGAGATTAAATCTTGGTTGATCCATGTGCTCATTAAAGAAAAAAGCCCACCACTTAGAAAGATGTGAAGAAAAAGGGAATTTTATTTAATTTATTTCCTTTTTCATCAAATAAAGTGCTTTAAGTGGGGATTTTTATTTATTTAATTAAAAGAGGGGCTTTCTTTTAACTAAATAAATTAGAAGAATTTTATTTAATTAAATGAGAAATAAGATGAATTTTATTTAATTAAAAGGGAGATTAAATCTTTTAATTAAATAAAAATGATCAAACCTTAAGAAATATTGAAATAATTAAATTAATTACGATTTGATCAAGGAAATTGATTTGAAATGAAAATGTTGCAAAACATTGATTCAAGAAATTGATAAATTGATAAAATGATAAATGGGGCCCATAGTCTAGACGACCATTTTAGGGTGCATACATTTTCCCCTCTTTGACTAATGTGTGATCATTGTAGGAACATATGTAGTTAAAGACTGCAGTTGAAGTGTGAGATCAATTTGGGATCACAAAACAACATAGACATCAACACCGTTGTAAATAAGTAATTGATATCATAACAAAGATAAGCTGATTGCAAAAACGAAAAGTTCAACACCGTTGTAAATAAGTAATTGACATGTCCGAGATAAGAATCTCAAGCAAGGTTGCCCCAAGCGGAGCGATTGATAGGATTGATAAAGTTGAATCAAGGATTGCAGTTTGATAGGTACTGTCCCCTCATGATCAAAATCAAAATGAGATAGAGGAGAAATAAAAAATTGATAAATTTGATCAAATTAAACTAAGATAAGGTTCTTGATGTAAGATGAAAGATATAAGGATCACAGAACCAAGGTAGATCACCAAGCACGAAAGATTATGCCCTAAGGTTGAATTAGAAATAAAGAAGTGGGGTGAAAGTGAATTGTAATACCCACCTCTTAGTTTTCTTTTCATTTTCGGTTGCCGATCTCTTTTAAGATTTTTCATGTATGTGTGGTTTATTTCAGATGGTTTAAAGGATATTTATGTATCACATTTCAGTATGTTATTGCGTAGAGTGTTATATCTCCTATTTGAATATGATTTATGGTTATTTCATGATGTTGATGTATATGTTAGGATGTGATTTTGATTATGGTTTTCTGACAATACTGACCTAGATTTATATGCACATGGATCATTTATATATTTTTCATTACTGTTTGACGTGCTTGATATGGTATGGGATAGAGTCGTAGTTCCTTGCTTTGGCGAGATCCACACGATAAACTAGTCTCAACCATTATTTTCTATATGATATGCATGCATGCTCATCTTTGTTATGACAGGTTTGCAGGTACCGGGCTACGTCTTCCCTGAATTGGCAGGAGTGAGCATGCCCTATCGCAATATCTCAATGGTAAGAGAGGGGAGATAGTATTCAGGTCCAAACCCACAATCTAAACCCTTATTTTGTCCTATTGATGGACAAAGAATCTGATTGACTACCCTAGTGTTTGAATCCATCAAGTGACATGGATTTGTGAGCCTGTTTGTATGTGTTGGGTTTCTGTTTCAGTTGATTGTTTGTTTCAGTTGATTATCTGTTTAAATGAGTTTCAGGTGTTTTGATGATGCTTTTAGCTTGATTTATTTAATGAATTTTCATGATAAATATTAATATTAATTATTGCACCTATAATAGGGTTAAAACATTGATATATGAAATATATGGCTATTTAATAATTAAATATTAATTAAATACCTATATTCAATTAATTGATTTAATTATTAAGTCTTGATTAAAATAATTGAGATTTAATAAATATTAAATTCAATTAATGGTAATTAATTGTGCATAGTTGAATTACTAAATATCATCTTAAGTTGCATGGTTAATTAATTTATTTAAGTAAAATATTATCTCATGCATTTTCAATTTAGCACTTTGTTTTTATATTATAAAGTTGAGTTCCTATTGCATGCTTTAAGTGGAATTGAAAATAAAGAAATTATCTTAATTAATAATTAGATAATTATTTTCCCTTTAGGGTTTTCACTTTTTGAAAACCTAATTGCTTGGATTATCTATATCTTTGTATTGGAGGCCTTTTTGAAGGGGGTTCAATTAGGGAGAAGGAGAAATCAGGTGATTGGGATTTTGAGGAGGTTTGCTTGGATTTGGGATTCATCTTGCTTGAATTTGTGGGTTCGATCATCTCTTATGTTACTAAGGTAGGATCTTGAGATTTTCAATTCTAGTTTTCAGATTCCTGTCTTCTATGCATCTGAAAACTAGGATCCTTTGCTTGATCTTCTTTGTTTGTGTATTTGGTGTTTCTATTGATTAAAATGATGAAAAATGTGTTCTTGGATCTATTTGTGTTTTCTCTCATCTTTTCATGTTAGATCTGTGATTGTGAGCATAAAGGTTTCATTTTTGGGTATTGAATGCCAATTGGGCATAAGGGTTTTCGTATGAAAGAAATATGTTTGAAAATTGTCTTAGGGTTTCATTTTGAGGGAAAATTCCTCTTTGAATGAGAATTTGATTAATGTGTGAAAATTAGCTTGATACCCTTAGATCTATGTTTGTCTCACCTTGAAAAGTAGAAAACTTATCTTCATTAGGTGCATGTCGAAACTGGGATCAGATCTGCAAGAAAATAGTAGAAATGGGTTAATTTGCATGCTTGAAATAAAGAAAACTCTTCTTGAGGAAATAAATAATTATTAAAAAATAAATCTTTCTTGTTTTTATCATTTGCATGTTGAAGGAAAAGAAAGAGAAAAAAAAAATCCCTCTTTGTTATATTTAGATTCTTTGTTAAAAATGCCTATAATGTTGGTAAGAATAGCTTAAATCAATTTAATATTAAAATTAAATTTGATTCTATGTAAGAAATTAAATTAATTAAAAATATATATATATTAGCTTGCTGTTTTTAATTAAAAAAATTAAAAAAATACAGAGTTTATTTAACACCAGTTGAAAAAAAAAATATAAACAAAAATAATATATAAAATAAATCTTAATAAATTTTTTTTAAAACTATAATAATATAGTTTCAAAATTAAAAAAAGAAATTTATTTAAGTTAGAAAGGGCCGGCGGGCTGTCAACCCCCGCCACCCTCCTCACTGAGCGGGCCGCTCGGGCCACACCCAGCCCCGCGAACTGCGCTGGCAGGGCCAACGGTAGTGTCGCGTGGGCCTCCCTTTAAAAAGGGGAGCGGTGGTGGGTGGGGGACACCCCCCCCCCCCCCCCCCCCCCCCC
>MU226746.1:1480528-1501985 GCA_018584345.1 Thuja plicata | reverse complement strand
TAATATTACTCCTAGGTGTTATTTATATGGATGAGATTGTTTTGTTAAATTTGATGGATTTAGGAAAGAGATGTTAGTTAAATGAGTATTATTTGTGGTTGATTTTCATTATGCATATGTATATACTGGATTAATGGATTATGTTATGTGTTTTTTTCTTCGTTGCCTATGGGGTATTGGGTTGACTTTTAGGATATGGAAACCAGAGGGTTTTGGGATTTGATTCTTTATGGTACCTTATGTGTTTTTCAGTACATGTTTTCTATATTTTTATTTTGGTTCGATTGTCCTTCCTGAACCTAGTATGTTTGAACTTAGGATATGTAATCCTTGAGAATGACTCATATGGTTAGTGAGAACCAGTAGTTCCTATATGGGTAGGAACCAGTATATGAGTTTTATGAGATTGTATTTGACCTTGAGCTTAGGGGATGGATAGTTAGGTTCATCTTAGGGGAGTGGCTTGCAATAGGATTCCGGGGCCCAAAGAGGCTAGTCCAGGGTGACCTATTGTAAGTTGTATAATAAGTGATAACTTAATAATAAAACTTGGGGATTACATTAAATACAAGATTATTTAGCATGTTGAGCGTCCAGGGTCCAGAGTGACCAGACCAGGGTAAACTCAACTAGATGATGCATGAGGGTCCGAGGTCCATAGCGACCAGTCCCAGGTAACTCAAGTATATTACCACATGATGACACTCCCATAGCATGTAGCCTAAGTCTCCTCCATAGGTCATGTGGTATCTTTTGTGGTTGTGTCTTTGACATCTGGTGTTTTGGATTTAGTTTATGGTTGTGATGGTGTTTTGGATATATTATGTATGTTTCTTTATCTTTGGATGATGTACCTTGTATGATCTTGGTTCTCTAAATGTCTTGATCTTTCCATCTTTATGCTTTTGCTTTAGTATCTCTCGTTGTGATCAGAAAGCTTCTAGGATCTTCCTATGTGTTTCTTTATGGTGGCTTGTGTGCCTTTGATTGTCTTCATGTTGTATACCCATGTGTGTGGGCCTGTTATTATCTCCTCAGCATAGTGGGAGTGGACCTTTGGTTCCACGCGGTCAGGTGGTAGTGATTCTTATTACCATTGAGATCCAACGGTTCCTCTTCTTTCTTGGATGATCCTTGTTGCAGTTATATCTTTTGATTCTTTTGGAGACTTGTATAGTTTCATGAGTTGTATCATGTTGTATTCATCATGTTTATCTTAGGAGGTTTTGATCTTATCATATCAGTTGTATTCTTGTAATAGCGTATCAGATGTGATACCTGTTTTAGTTGTTGTATCATACTTGTGTTAGAGTGATTACTACATACCCTGTGACATGTGCAGAGGATGTGAGTTATGAGATGTATATAATTGGATTCATTTGATGTAACCTTTGTGTTAGTTCTTTATAGTTTTTATTCGTAGATTATCTTGCTTAAGTGATTCTACGTCAAGGAACCCTCGAGGATTGTTATCTATGTATGAGTTGTTCTTATGTGTATGTCGTGTATCTCATTGCATTGCTTCTACATCATTATCATTATTGTTTGTAAATATTTTTTAAAAAAAAAAAAATCCTGTTAACTCAGTGTCAAGTTTAGGTTAGTTCTCGTGGGTTCCCAGGCAAGGCATTACATGAATGGAAGATAGAAGTTTGGAAGAGGTGGAAAGAAATAGAGAGAAGAAAGAAAATTTTCCTTAAGAAAGAGAATGCCCCAAAATCAAACTATTTAAGATAGAAAATTTTGATTGAGATCATGAAAGAAGATAAGGAAATTAAGATCAGAACATGATCACAGTTGATTAAAGTCCACAAGAAAGATGAAGGAAACCCTCTCAAACTCATAATGCAGCCTAAAATGCAAACTAACATGAGGTCTAACAATGCAAGCTACATGAAAATACAAAGGTGTACTTGCAATAGAGAAACTGCAACATAGGAATTTGTGTTCATCATTTAGAGAATGTTAAGGAACTTATTTTCATCACTAAGCCATTACTAACGGACATCAGAAAATCACACAATCATCACTAGTCACAAGTGTAACTATGAAGATATGAATGTGATTTATATCGGATTGGAATGTGGAAAGATTCTAACATAAGAATCAAAGACATAAAGGTCAAGATGACTATGATGTTAGCTTACCCAATTTAATATAGAAAAACCACGCTCACATCAAGACATAGAGGTGGGGATGACCAGTAGAACGGTTGTGCAAAAATAGTGAAGCATAAAGCAGGAAGCAAATAAAAATATGTTCCATGCCCCAAGTCCTCTATCTATGCATCCTAGAGAGACTTATGAGACAAGTACACTTAACAAAAATTAGTAACAGTCAGCACATAAAGAAAAGATCATGACATAGCTCAAGCATTTAGTGTTGTGTTTAAAAATTTAAGTGTGTTAAATGATACTAAGTTCCGATGATAAGGATCAAATGCTTACAAGTAGGTAAGACCATATGACAAAACTGGGTAAGACCAAACTGATAAGTATTGAAAAGCACTCAATGTCAAGGGATTTTATTGAAAAATACTATTGGGGTGGTGTTGAAAAATACTATTTGTGAGGTGTCCTAAAGACTAACGCATCCAAGATACCGAAGCTAACATAGTTATGCCCCCTAGATAAAGATAAAGACCAATTCCAAACCAAGGCAACAAGGACAAGGCATGATGGAGAAAGGCTAAGTGTTGAGGACACATGCTAAGAAATAGGGGTGCAAAGGCCTCAAGTAGCACCCATTTCCAGGTTTCCACCACTTGGATTTTATTACAAATTTTCCTTTTTTTTTCTTCTTTTTTTTTTCAGGACCTTTTCTATTTTTTAAATTTTTTAAATTTTTTTTTTTGTATTTTTGGAATATATTATTTTTTTAGATACATCAAAGTGCCTATTGCTAGGTTTTCACCAAGATGATCATTTTTTCAGGACATTTTTTGATTTTTAAAATTTTTGACAATATATTATTTTTTTGAATTTTTTTAGGATCAATAATTATGTACAAAGGATGCCCCCAGACAGAATAGGCATCATGGATAGAAATTCTTTAGGTGTAAGACATTGATAGGATTAGGGAGCTATTCTCCCTCTTATGTACATAGTAAATAAGCACATTACCCAAAAGCTACTGTAATAATATAAGGTTCAAGCCAATTAGGTTCAAATTTTCCCTTTTGATCTCTATGTTGTTGATTCTTAGCATTTTCACGTAGGACAAGATCTCCTACTTGGAATTCTCTAGGATGAACCTTTTTGTTGAAGGCTTTGGACATGCACTTTTGATAAACCCTCATATGGTCAAATGATGCTTGAATTTTCTCATCTAGAAGTTATAACTCTTGAAGTCTCATGGCGCGGTAGTCTTCATCTGTAACTAGACCATGGAGAGAAACTCAAAGTGAAGGAATATCAACCTCCAAAGGTAACACTACTTCAGCGCCATATGTAAGGGTGAAAGGAGTAGCCCTAGTAGGAGTATGAGTACTCATTCTATAGGCCCACAAGGCCAAATTTATCTGTAAATGCCAATCTCTACCATTCTTAGACACTGTTCTATGCAATATTTTAAAAATGGTCTTGTTTGATTCCTCTACTTGACCATTTCCTTGTGGGAAGTAAATGGAGGAGCAATGTTGTTTAATCTTGAATTTATTACTGAGTTGTTTAAGGTCCTTATTTTAAACTAGCCTTCGTTGTCAGTGATAATCTTGGAAGACACTCCATATCAACAGATGATATGGTTCAAAATGAATAGAGAGATTGTCTTGCCTGAGGCAACAGAAAGTGGGATAGCTTCTACCCATTTAGTGAAGGAATCAGTAGTAGTGATGATAAATTTGTGTCTACCTGATGAGTTGGGATGAATCTTCCCAATAAGGTCAAAGGCCCAGCGCTAAAGTGGCCAATGAGATATAGAAGGAATGAGCTCCCTGCCTGGAGCATGTATCAGGTTACCATATTTTTGGAACTTTTCACATGACTTTACAAAATCTACTGCATCAATCTGCATCATAGGCCAATAGTACCTATAACCACCTGAATTTGGTTTGTTCTAACTATGGACCCCTTTTTCCCTAAGTGTGATCATACCCTTGATTATGTCCAAACGACCCTATTACTACTTGGCATAATTCTTTAAATCAATTTAATGTCCTAGGTGATTGTTATCACTGATTTATATTAATTATTATAGCCATGTAATTCAAATCAATTTTGACCAATCAAATCAAACCAAAATCAAATATGGCTATAGTATTTAATTATAAAGGAATTGAATAAATCCCAAAATCAAATACCCACTTGCAAAATAACCCATTCCCCTAGCCTATTTAATTTAATTAAAATGGCTATAGTCCCCTAATTATTAAAAAGCAATTTCATTGTTTAAATAATTAAAACCTATATTTCTAAATGAATTAAATAAGTTTATTTCATTTATTAATATTTCCTCAAACCCCAACCTAACCCATCTCAACCACTTCTACCCTAGGTTCTAACCCTTCTCAACCCATTCACCCATGCTAATCTAATCCTAATCCTAAAATTTACTCTAACCCACCTCCTAATGTTGTCACATTCCATTAAGGAATGATTAACAACTCAACCCACTTGAGAAAGTCCACTTTTTCAAGCTGGACATTCTTAAAGTTCATTTTCTCAGGCCACTCTCTTACATCCTCCCTTGCCTCTTTAAGGCTTTTATTAATGCCTTATTAATGAAGATTCCTTAAGCCTACGTCTCTCCCATGCGTTATTAATGCCTTGGGCATTAATGGCTCTTACATATTCATTTATGAGTCTCCCAATTCATAAATGAACCTTGTCCCCCCTCTCTCTCTCCCATTCTTCTATAAATAGAAGCCTATTTTGAGAGCAAACAAGCCTTCACATTAGATCTAAAATACATTTTTATGCTATTAGATTCATCCTAGATTTACATTTCACTCACTATTCCATGCTTTTGTATTGTTTCCATTTCATCTTTTAAAGCTAGATTACATGCTTTTTCATATTTTTAGCTTAAATTTGGATTAAATCCTTGATGCTAGAATAGTATTGGTCACTAATTTATATCATATTCTGAGGGCTAGTATGTTATGAATTACACTCTTTCTATTTAGAAGGCAATAGGCCGATATTAGTGGTTTTGAATGCTTTATCTAACCATTTGAACTAATGCAATGACCTATTGAGTGTTTGTGTTGTTTTCAACAGGTACCCAAATACACACGCACATTTCTGGTGCCCACCATGGGGCACAAATTTTAATTTAGCCTCATTTTATAACACTTTTTTGACAATTTTCAGGCTCAAGAATCAGACACAGAATCGCATATAATCCTACAGGATCGCATCCTGGATACGTCGTTGCACCACGTAATTTCTGGATCGCATCCAGGATTTCCTGGATCGTATATGGTTTTGGCTCGTATTCGGTCAGCAAAGGCTCACATTTAGTAAATAGGCTTGCATCCTGGATACTGCATCACATCTAGTAAAATTTAGGATCGTATCTATTTTTGAGCTTGTTCATTTGATTTCTCTAATCCTAACATTTTAACAAAGTTGTGGTTGTGGAATTTTACAGCTTAACACGTGTTTGCAGGTACTTTTTAACAGGTTTCATAAAGTTGGAATAGAAAAATACTAACGTGGTTTTCGTAGGTTGCCAACCCCATCTTGACTTCTATTTCCCTATTTTCAACAACTTAAAACCATTTTTTTCTACTTGATAAAACAACTAGATATTATGCTCTTTTCCTCTTGAGGAGAATCAGAAAATCAGACATTGTCTTATCATTTGTGACAAAATTGGGGATAAATGAACACCACAAACAAATCATTTAATTCAATTTGGGATAGTAAATGAATAAAACAAAGCACTAAATATGTGGGCTTAATGAACAAATACATCATTTAATTACTTTTGGATCAGTAATTGAACAACTCAAACTCACTAAATTTTGTGGTCAATTGAACAAAACAAACTTTCCCTTTCTATTTTCTTTAAAATAGGAATCATTAAAACAAGCTCAACATAGCTTGGAGGAAAATAAATTTGTTTTAAAGTGTTTGAGGATAAAATGGCATGGACTAGGAGAGTATGATCTTCTTCTTTTGAAGAATCAAAAATCTAGAACTCCTAAGCTTGCCAATCCTGGTTACCATTCTTTTAACAGTAGAGGGCCTGTCGGTTGAGGAAAAAATCTCCCAAAAATGACCCAAGTGAGGATAGGTCTTATGCCGACCCTTCCAACTCACTATAAATAGTTGCTTCCTTGTAGGCCAAAGCCTCAGAAGATGGAACTGGTTTTGTTCTTAGAATTTTGACATCATTCCTTGAACATATCAGGGTATATATAGAGCCGAGCCGCTTGAATCTTGCTTGTGAGACTATATATATTCAGGTACTCATAGGGCTATACACCTCAATTTTTATTTGTGCAATTATATGAGGGACAGTTTCAAATGGATTTCCCAATAATCTACAACACATTCAACTGAAAGAATTCCTGATTGATCCCCAAAAGGGTGATAATCTTTGTGCAAGGAAAAAAGTAATTGCCCCAAGACACTCATCATATCGTGCCTTCACTTGCGTTTGGAGTTGGCTAATACAACATCATGACTAGAGCCATTGTGTGCTTGGTGATGGCTGTATTCTGATTAGTATTTGAGTGTGTACCTAATTTAACGAGAAAACGATTTTCATCCTCCACCTAGAGAATAGGACAAAATGTGTGTTTGATCCACCCCTTTAACAATGCAAAATTATTTGACGTGTTAGAAAGATCATTAAAAAGATAAATCTCCTCACAAACAATCAATAAATTTCATGCCTTGGAGTACAAGTGTTTTTCACACCTGAAAAATACCTCTTGATGCAATTTGGAAGCGAACAACTTCATGTTCCTCAAAAAACAAAATTTTCAAAATGGACCAAAACTAACAAAACCATCATAAAATCGCATCCTATTTTTCCTAAATCGTATCCTGTATTTAGGATTGTATCTTGTGCACTAGATTGTATTTGGTCAAGCATATAGTCATATCTAGTTTTTTAGGATCGCATCCCAAATTTAGGATCGCATCTGGTTCCGTCAGAGGATCATATCTAGGAGCTCACATCTTGGATAGTGGGCATTTCTAACAGCCTTTCCTAGGAAGTCTCAATTGTTTTAGGTACCCTTTTTTCTATTTAACTGGTCGCTATTGTCTCTTTTGGTCTCCCTACTATTATTTTCAAAAACTTTTGAAGCGCCTACCTTGCATGCTCCATCAGTCTTTCACGATCAGTTTAATACGTGTGGTCTACCCATTCTCTATCAACAACTTGGTTCCCAACTGACTATCAGGGCATTCTAACCCTCTGACGCTGGAATCATTTACATCCACCAAACCAACAAATAGTGACTTCTACCTAGACACACCCACTTGAATGATCTGGAATCCTTGCTAACACTATTGGAAAATGTTGACCAAGTTTAGAAACAAACTTCATGGTTAACATGAGATGCAATGAGTACACAACCGAAGGATCAAAAGTGCCTCCTAAAACATCACACTTCCAAGGAGAAACTTCTTGCAATTCCCTATTTAATCTTGATTCACCTCAAATGGGTAGCAACACTAATGATTGGAGTAAGGCCTTTGAGGGTTATGACGATGGAAAACAAGCACAATCTGTAGGCATGAAAGAGGACGAAAGACCCAGGTTTGAACATAATCTGTTTGGGTCAGATAGTGATGAAGAGATCCCTGAAGATGAATATGAGAAGCTTAAACAAAGTAAAAGAGTCCACAAGCTATTGGAATGAATAATCAAAGATGAAAAGGAGAAATACTTCCTCCATTTACCATCCACAGGTGTCAAATTACCCCATGATTACGATGTGAATGATCTCAAATAAAAGGAGGTACCAAACCCCATATCTATCCTTACCAAATAGCTCAATCAAATGCAAACCAAGCTCACAAATCTCAAGCAAGAGAAGGATAAACCAAAAATAAAATATTCTTTGGACGCCATTTGTCCATTTCCTTTCGACAAAAGTATCACAATGGTTCCATTTCCTCCTAATGTGGCAAGACTAAAATATGACAAGTACACAGGAGAAACTAATCCACATGACCATGTGAGATAATTTTGTGCTCTTAGCATTGAGTATATGCATGAACCCACTTACCTCATGTGACTATTTCTAGGAAGTCTAGGAGGAAATGCCATGGAGTGGTTTTCAAAATTGAATCCTAAAGTCAAAACATTCTAGGAATTAATACAATGGTTCATTCAGCATTACTCCTACAACATCCAACATGATGTCACCATGATGGATCTATGTAACACCAAGCATAAAATAGGGGAATCCTTTACATACTTCCTACAAAGATGGAGGAAGATATTTGCACGATATTCAAGAGTCATCCCTAAAATAGAAAAGATGGAGATATTTGTTAACAATCTCATACCTGAATTAAGCTATGCTCTCCAAATGCAAGATTCTCCTAGCTTCAATAGGATGATTAAGAATTCTCTCCATATCGAAGAGGTCATGGTCAAAAAGGGGGAGATCACCCTTCAAAATGAAAACAAAGGCAGTAGCTCCAACCCCAAGCCTAAATGGTGGAAGCAAAAAAAAAATGTTGTCAATGATAGAGTGGTTGATGCCTCTAACATTAATTCCAAAACCGAAGCATTCAATCTTACCAATGGTATGCAAGCAAGTAAGGAGGCTAAATTAAAACCTCCCGTTCTCAAAGCCAACAATGATAATGACAAGGGACAAACATGGAATTCAAAACCCCAAAGAACATTCACACCTTTGGGAGAACCTCTTGAGACCGTCTTAAAAACACTGGTGGATAACAAAGTCCTTACAATTCTTGATTCTAAACCTTGGGAACCAATGGTCAAACCTAGATGGTGGGATGATAACTCTTACTGTGTCTTCCACAAAAATAAGGGACGCAAGACAAATAATTGTCTCAAGCTCAAGCATGTTATCCAGGACCTCATTGAAGGGGTTAAGATCAAGGTGGATGGACACACTACAAACGAAGATCACACAACATTTAATAAACCATTCCTGAATTACAATCAAGGAGAAACATCCAAAGGGAAAGGTAATGAGGTAAATTACACCTATTCCAAGAATGACAATGTGATCAATATGCTCAACATTAAAAATGAATCTGTCAACATGGTCATGATCAAAGGAGCCTCATCCTCTACAAATGCTATAACCCAAAGCCAAGCACAGGTTACGATCAAGGGACCTCCAAAACCAACATCCACACCCAAGGTTCCTATTATCACTATTCCTAAACCAGGAGAAAAACATATGGTCACTATCCCCGTAGTGAAATATGACTTGGTGGATTAATTGCAAAGAACCGCTGCCAAAATTTCCATCTTCAAATTACTCAAAATATCCACTGTGCATAGAGAAATCCTAGAACAAGCTCTACACACAGCTAATGTTACAAAGGATATAGATATAGACAAATTCCAAGCGATTGTCAATCACATCTCAGTGCCACATTACCTCTCCTTTTCTGAGGAGGATGTCAAATCATTGACCCATCCACACAATCAACCCCTCCATATCGAAATTCTTATTCTTAAATCCCATGTTAGATGTGTATTGATAGATGGAGGCACTAGATTAAATATCTATACACTGGATCTTGTCAGGAGGCTAGGCCTCTTAGAGAAAACAATTGACTCTAGAAATAAAATAACCATCAAAGCATATGATGAGGAAGAAAGATCCTCCTGAGGTATTATTTGTCTACCCATCAGAGTTGGGCCAATTGAAAGGGATGTTATATGTCAGGTTCTAGATCTACCACTAGCCTACAACATTCTACTAGGGAGACCATGGATCCACGAGATGCAAGCTATACCATCCACCTATCATCAATGCATCAAATTCTCATATAATGGAATAGAGGTAACAATTCCTGTGGATGCCAACTATGCTTGCAACAATATTAAAGCAGGTAGCATGATCCCACATAAAAACGAGGCTATGGATGTAGTTACTCCTGAAACAACCAAAGACATGGTCATGAAAGGCTTTAGAAAAACATTGAAACTTCAAGAAACATGTATGGGAGAGTACAAGTTGGACCTGACTCCCACCATGACAGAGCTTTCGGTGTCACCAAGATCCTATGGAAAACCATCATCAACATTCACACCTCTCACAGTCCAAGAACCAAAAGTACATAAGGCTACTGGTATGATAAAGGCCTCTACGTCTTCTTCAGATAACATAGAAGAGCAGGCAGTCTTAAATTGGCTTTACAAAGGAGAACCAGTGGACTCTGAGGTCAAAAATGTAAAGATATCCCCGAAATAGTATGGAAAGGGATATGATTTCCTCAAACAAATGGGATACAAAGGAAAAGGACATCTTAATGACATAGGAGGAGGGATCATTGAGCCCATACCCATGGAGTTTCGCCTCAATAGAGATAAAACAGGACTAGGCTTTAATACTCAAATCAACAAACCTACTTCAAAGCAGAGTCCACCTTCTGAAGTAGAGAGTGATAAAATAGATGAAATATTTTTAGACCCATGGCTTTATGAGAGATTGCTACATATTGGTACATAGAATCCTAAATATCAAGGAGAATGCTACGTACCTAGTTTTGAGGTACCACAGGATCTTAATACTCCTTTGCTAGAACAACTGCCCATTCAATAGGTAGGATACACCATAGCTACAATCACTCAAGAGGAAACCCAGCCACAGAATTTACATCCTAACTGGGGGCAATTGGTCACCATTACACATGTCCTAGATCTACCTCAATTTGATCTACAAGCAGCTAAACGAGTCCATCAAATAAACATTGCTGAATATTTGAATAGATCTAATGATGATGTCATAGACTCTCATGACTATGAGTTTGATCGGTTATCTATTGCTTCTGAAAAAATTGGGATAGACACAATTCACATGTTTGCAGCTCCTGTAGCTCCTAGTAGGTGACCTAATATCCCTTTCAATGACACTAATCCTCCCGAAGTAGAAGAAGAGTTCCTTCCTCCAATCATTGACAGAGACACTAGTGAATACATAACTCTATGAGAATTTCATAGGTTACAAGCAAGAAGCCTCCTTTTACAAAGAGATGATGATGAGTTATCTACTGATGAGTCGCTAGATTTTGATCCATATATGACTGAAAATGACCCTTTTAACAATGATCTTGCTCTTATTGACCTAAACATCAAAGATATTAACTTAACAGACTGTGTCATGTTGGTTAACAATTTTGATGCTAACATGATGTTGTCCTTCTCAGAATCTGACTCCCTAAAATTAGTACTTCCAGACCTCATCGATTGGACTGAAATAGATCCTACACCTATGCTCAACATTTCCAATGACCACTCCCTGGCTTGTTACCTTAATGCTTGTGAACCTCACCCTTCTTCCACCAATGCAAGGAGTGAGAATCTTTCATAGGAGGATATCAAGTTTCTTAGTCCCAGATTGAAAAATAAAAAGAAAAAATAGACTGATGGTGAAAACCACTTTGTGGCAGTATTAGATCCCAAAATAGTAAATAAAAATGATGTATCCGATGGTGAAAACCTCTCAGAGGTGCCAAAGGATGAGACTCTTGATATCCTCCATGAACACTTTTAGGAAAGATCTTTTGTATTAATTGAACCAACACAGCCAGTGAACTTGGGCACTATTGAAGATCCTTAGATAGTTCATCTAGCACAATCCCTATCAGAAGAAGAAAAGGTACAATTCACAGAATTCCTAAAGGAGAAAAAGATCAACTTTTCTTGGTCCTACACTGATATGCCAGGGTTGGATCCCAATCTCATTATGCATCACTTATCTATAGCTCTTGGGATCAAGCCCGTGAAACAAAAACTTAGAAAAATTCATCCTCATGTTGCATTACTGAAGAAGGTAGAATTAGAAAATTTGTTAAAAGCTGGATTCATTCAGGTCATTGCCTATGCAACTTGGATCTCTAATGTGGTCCCTATTTCTAAAATTGATAAATCTATTAGGATCTACATAGACTTCAGGGACCTCAACAAAGCATGTCCGAAGGATGACTTCCCTCTACCAAATATTGACATGATCATAGACCTTACAGCTGGCTACCAGATGTATTCCTTAATGGATGGATTCTTGGGTTATAATCAAATCAAGATTGCCCCTGAGGATCAAGAGAAAACCACATTCACATGTGCATGGGGCACATTTTTCTAGAATGTCATGCCATTTGGGCTAAAGAATGCCAGAGAAACATATCAAAGAGCTATGACAACCATATTCCATGACATGATGCATAAAAACATGGAAGACTATGTCGATGACACATTGGCTAAATCAAAAGAAAGAGATACTGATATTGCAGATTTAGGAAAAATATTGGATTGCATGGAAAAGTTCCAACTCTGACTCAATCCAAAGAAATGTGCCTTTGGGGTTCAATCAGGTAAACTCCTAGGATTCATAGTATCAGCTAAGAGAATCAAGGTAGATCTGGCAAAAGTAAAAGCTATTCTAGAAATGACTCCTCCACACAATATCAGTCAAATGAGGATACTACAAGGAAGACTCCAATCTATCAAGAGATTTATGCCCCAACTTGCAGATAAGGCACAGCCCTTTACTAAGCTACTACACAAAGGGGTTACATTCAACTAGGATGAAAATTGTGAAGCCAACTTTAGAGAATTGAAGGTGTACCTGGCTACTCCATCGATTCTTATGGCTCCTATTCATGCAAAGCCCTTACTCCTCTACATTTTAGCGATAGCTACATCCCTAGGAGTATTGCTAGCACAAAAGGATGAAACAAAGAAAGAGCGAGTTATCTACTACATTAGTAGAACTCTAGTCACTTATGAGCTCAATTATAGCATTATTGAGAAAGCATGCTTAGCAATTGTCTTTGCATCAAAAAAATTAAGACACTACATGCTCTCTCACACAGTCAAGCTCATTTCTAAAATCAATCCTCTGAAGTATCTTTTGAGTAGAATAGCATTAACAGGTCGTTTGGAAAAATGCATCCTCATTCTAAGTGAGTTTGACATTGAGTATATTGAACGGAGGGCTATCAAAGGATAGGTACTTGTAGATCAACTGGCCAATTCACCACTCCAGGATGATACACCATTGTTAATAGAATTCCCTGATGAAACAATCATGCATCTCACTGAACATTCATGGAAGATGTACTTTGACGGGCCATTTACTCAACAAGGATCTGGAGCTGGGGTTCTCTTCATTACTCCACAAGGATATAAGATTCCCAAATCTTACAAACTAATGTTTCCATGCACCAATAATATCTCAAAATATGAAGCGTTGGTCAACGGCCTCAAGCTTTCCATAGAATGGAAGATCATTGAGCTACACATATATGGTGACTCCCAACTAGTTATCAATCAAATCAATGGGGAATATCAAACAAGAGATGAGAAATTGATTCCCTACAAACAACTAGTTGATGATTTGAAGAAATACTTTATCTTCGTCACCTTTCAGTAGGTACCAAGATCAGAGAATAAAGTAGTAGATGCTATGGCTACCTTGGCATCCATGTTACAACTAGAGGAGCATCAATTCCGCTATGACTTCTTGGTGGAAGAAATATCCTATCCTGCCGTCGCCAATCCAAAATACCAGGTAATTTGTGCCTTAAATACTCCCGATCAATCTTGATATGCCAGTATTATTGCCTATCTTTCTAATCAAACCATTCCCACCAATCTATCTAGAAATGAGAAACAATCCCTAATTAGGACAGCATCACGTTATGTCCTCATAACTAACAACCTATATCGACATAGTCTCGATGGTACACTTCTTTGGTGTTTAGAACTAGAAGAGTCTGATCTAGCTTTAAAAGACATCCATGAAGGTGTATGTGGATCACACTCGAATGGATTTTCACTAGCTAAAAAGCTGCTCAGAGTAGGCTATTATTGGCCTATAATGGAGAAAGATGCTATTCAATTTTCCAAAGCATGTCTTAAATGCCAAACACATGGAAACCTCATCCATGCTCCTGCTAGAGAACTGATACCTTTCATAACACATTGGCCATTCCAACAATGGGCCTTTGACTTGGTTGGACAGATATATCCCAACTCTTCAAATGGACACAATTTCATCATTACGGCCACTGAGTATTTCACAAAGTGGGTTGAAGTCATGCCACTAATCAAAGCCACTGGCAAATAGGTGGCTATGTTCATTTTAAACTACATTATTTGTAGATATGGGATACCCTCTTCAATTGTGATAGACAATGGGGGCCAATTTAAAAACCAAGAAATTGATGACCTCTGTGAACAGTTTCACATTACTCAACATTTCTCTTCAGTCTATTATCCTCAAGGTAATGGACATGCTGAGGCATCAAACAAAAACATTCTCAAAATCCTACACAGAACTATGAGCAAGTCTGGCAGAGACTGGCATTTACAACTAAATCTGGCACTATGGGCCTACAGATCAAGCATCAAAACACCAACTAGGGCCACGCCATTTTCTCTAGTCTATGGTGTTGAGGCAGTACTACCTATTGAGGTTGAAATCCCATCTTTACAAATCTCTCTACAAGGACTAGTTACTGATGAACAGTACCGCATTGATCGGATAAATTCTTTGGACCTACTGGATGAGCATAGACAACAAGCATTCAATCACCTCAAAGTGTACCAAGAAAGAATGTCCAAAGGTTACAACAAGAAGGTTAAACCATGCAAGTTTGAGGTGGGAGACCTTGTCCTGAAAGAGAATCCTAAGAACCAGCCTAACAGAGAGCAAAAAGGAAAGTTTGAACCTAACTAGCTGGGACCTTATGTTATCACTGCTACTTTTGGGATTGGAGCTTATCAATTAGCTACACCTGAGGGGGATGTTCTTCCTGATCCTATCAACACTCTACATTTGAATCAGTTCTACGCTTAATGTTTGGCTAGTAGAGCCTGTACAGCAAAAAGTTCTTGCAAAATACCAAAAACATTCAGAAAATTGATCCTGAACAAATCCAAAAATAGTGGAAAGGTCCTACAAAATGGGTATCCTTGGTGAAAACTTGGTAAAAATGCACCTTGATACTACAAAAACATTAAAAAATAGCAAAAATAGCAAAAAAATTGAAACAGAGAAAAGTACCTTGATGAGCACCTGGTAAAACAGGCATCTTGGTAGCAAAAAGAAAGAAAAAGATCTTGCCAACTGGTGAAAACCTGGCAATCAGGCGTCACTTGTGATCTATGCTCCATCTATCAATGTGCTACTAATACTAGGCCTTCATAATTTTTCCTGTGCTCATACGCTGACTTCATTCTACATGACTATCTTGTCCTAGCTTGGGATTTGTCTATCTTTACGTCCTAGGAATAAGTCATTCTGCACTGGGGGCATCTTGTTGCCATAGTTAGTTATAGTTTCTAGGTTTCTCTAGGCTGGTTTGCCTCATAGACACAATACATGCAAAACATTGTCACTTTTCCAATCAAAGGTGTCTTTTGACGACATGGGACATGACATTTACACACTCGCTTAAAATTCCTACACAGCCATATTGGATCACAAACATGAATAGATTATCCTATCAAGGCACAGACATGGAACACCATATTACTTGTATTACACATTTCTGATTGATGAATCTTTACTGTGTTTGACATGTGGATGCACAAAGTACTAATTAAACACATAGTTTGCTCATGGTTTGATTATGATTCTTTTATGTCCTGATGATGTTTTCGACTAGGGGCATCTAAGTAATTGTGAATTTTATCTAATTGATTCTCAATTTGTGATTTATTATGTCTTCTTAGTTACTCAATGACATCTGTGCAAAGACAAAGAGTCGCAAGGATTGGGGGCATAATGTTTTCTTAAAATTTTTGCGTATGGTGATTGTTTCATATGATCCTATAAATTTCACCTAACTTGGATGTTTATGGTAAGAGCTTCCACTATGGGTGGATAGCCGCATATATCTCGATCTTGGTTATGTGTAAACTACGGTGAGTTTGACACAATTTCCTTGTCTATTTTTCTAATCCAGATTCTCACTCAGGTATACGAATCATAATGTACCCAATGATATGAATTTTCAAGGTTATTATGGGTTTAATATCTTGCCTTCATCAGAATCTGGTATATTAAAAGGAAGGTGACTATTTTGATGTCCTAGCTTCTATGGCTTGGTACCTAAGTCTATTTTTGACATTTCAATAAAATATAGTATTCATATTATCATAATATCAGTGGGTACTAGTGATGGTTGTACTATTCGATGGTATCCGTTCCAAAAAAGCCCAATGATGATAAAAAAGTTGCAATATTTGCTAACATCAGTGACAAGTCCTAAGAGTCTTCATATAGCTGCATTTAAAGATTGCCTAATGCATTTTTTCAATAGTACATAACACACATAAAGAAATTTAAGCTCAAAACATGGTTTCTATCTTCTTCTACAACTATCAAGTTAATTACATCATTTATATTATTGATATCATCCATAGCATACATTTTGGAAACGCGAAACTAAAAAATACAAAAATAAAACATCCATGTATTGCATTTTTAAACTTCTACATCCTAAGTGCATCCATACATATATTTTTGCATCACTGGAAAAACAAAGAAAGTATACATTTTCATTTTCACATAGATATCATTTGTTCACATCAGTAATATACTCATCACATCCACATTATAAAATGATGTTCTCAAACTATAAACTCACTCATCACGAGGTCAAGATATCATCACATGTGCAACCAATACATTTACCGCATCTATGGAAAGCAAAATGGATACAATTACCACATGAAACATGTCAGAATCTAGAAACTACAAACATGATACAAATCAAAGCATAAAGAGTATCAATAAGCATAAAGAGTATCAGTGAGCATAAAGAGTATCACAACATAAAGTGTATCAGATAGTATATAGAGTGTCAGTGCACATAAAGAGAATCAGTATGCCAAAAAGCAGATATATATACGAATCAATGCCATATACAAAAAGGGGGATCTCAATAGGATCCAGATATACATGTATAAATATCAAAAATAAGCAAAATGGTGCACAATATCAACTCTGGCCCACCCCCTCTCCCTGGTTAGGAGGAGGAGGAGGAGGTGGCATGAATGGAGCTGCTAGATGCGGCATGGCTCCCTCTGACTACTGTGCTATGTGAGAAAAAGTGGGTGCCCTCTGACCCTCAGGAACTGCTGCATGATACAAGGCGTAATAATAAGTCACCCTTTGTCCCTGATGGACTACTGTCTAGGCCTATGTATTCCTCTCAGCTCTTAGCTGCTCAAGCTATCTATCCCTATTTGCTAAAAGTGCCTCTATAGTAGTAAATCTAGCCTCCAAGGCTATGATCTATGCTCTAAGCTACTCTCTCTCCTGCTCACACCTTGATAGAGGGTCCTCATCTCTACCAGGATCCTACTCCTACACTCTCTATCTCCATTGTCTCTACTGCTTAGGAGTAAGTAATGGGCTAGAATCTCTCTGTGGGGCCACAAACCTATATCTCGGCCATCTCTGCCCACTACCACTTGCACCACCAGTATCCACTACCTCTCCACCTCCCCCCTTGTCATCACCATCATGCCCATCATCTAGGGGAGGATCCCTGCCACCTCTACTGCCATCTTTGCCATCATCATGGCCCCCATGTCTGCCTAGTGCTCTATCTCTGCCGCCTCTCCCCCTAACAAGTTGATCCTCAGGATCATAATCCAATGGCTCCTCTATACGAGGAATCATCTCCTCTGACACTGTGAATCATGGGAATGGATTCTGAAGCATCTCTGCCACATACCCATCTAATACTCCAGCATCCTCAACATCTGGGCGAGGGTCCTAGTCTATTGCTACCATATCATGGATGTCCTGTGCGGCAGTATCATAAGTCAGCTATGCTCCCTAGTTAGCTACCTCATCTCTGATATGCACATATACTGCCACATCCTCTATGCGGCCCTGTCGTTGGTCATATTGCCTTAGAACCCTGGTGATCAGGAAGCGCTCTATAATGTACCTAGTCTAGCCTATCAGATATCTACTCTGACACAAAAAGGGAACCTACCAAGCATTATATGTCCATAATTCATAGTTTAGGTATGGTCACCACACAACCTCTGTCATATCATCGAATAATCGATGCCAATACTCAACCTTTCCCAGGTGGGGCTGTTGTAAAAGACCTACGTACATGTACACATAGGGATACTCTAGTGCCCTCTTCCTATCACCAATCGGCCATGTCATGGGGATGTGCTCCCAGGCCCATACCTAAAGAATCAATATACCCACAATCATGTTGCGGGTATGGTGGTAAAAAATCTCATGAAGCTCTCAATATATGTGAGCTAATTTATAGCTCCCCTACAAAAATTATCAACGGTGGATGATCATCTGCTCTACCATACCGACCCAGCCCACCAAGAAACTGTGTTGTCCTCTATCTAGCATAAGGATGCCACCTACCAATCCAGCTAAGTATATGGCTAATCGATCATAGTGATCAACCATGTAGTCCCAGGACAGGTATCTATGATCTATACTATCATCCTAGAAGAACCTCCGTGCAGTCCCAATCGCCACGCCAGCTCTAGAATCAAAGAACACCTCATGTCCAACCATGGGCACATGCAAGATCCTCCAAAAATCCTTGGGTGTCACAGTGATCTCACTGGTAGGTAGGTGGAAGGTGTTGTGCTCTGAATGCCATCTCTCGGCCAGAGTAGTCAACAACCCTCAATTTATCCCGATCTCGGGTAAACCAATTAGTGCCTGCAATCCACACCGGATCACGGTAGTCTTCTCATCATCTAAAAATCAGCCAGACAATGCTAGAACTCATGCCGGATACGTGCCTTGAAAGGCAACTACCTCAAACTAGGCCTGATTTTTGATAGAACAGTAAAACATCAGCATTCTATCTACAACAAAGGGCATATTCCTACTCTACTCAGTCATTTCCAGTTCGCAGGACGCAAACCGATCAAAACAATTTGAAAACATAAGTCTTTTACCATATGTGATCCTAAAAATACAGGATGTGATTGCACATACGGGATGTAATCCTAGAAAAATAGGATACGATCCTAAATGTGGGGTGCGATCCCCAAAATCTAGGATGCGATTCCCTGATGGTTTCTAGCTACACACAAGACTAAGTCTACCAGACTGGATACGATCTGGGAAAACTCGAATGTGATGCAGAATCTGGGAAAAACTGGATACGATCCAAGAAAAATTGGATGTGATGCGCATTTTACAGGATGTGATCTAGAATCTCGGATGCGATCCTACCTTCTACGGGCTATAAAACACACCAAAATGCATAAAATTCCAAAATGCAAAATTCATAGGGTAGTTCATCGAGCACTTACCGGTGGTGGGTAATCAACTGGTCGCTGGTGTCATCGGCTCATCTCAAAATGATGTTTCCTCATAGGGACCACCATTTTCTCTGCAGCGCTCTCTAATTGGCTATAGTTGAATGTCAAAATGAATAGTGAAATGGTCAATTTGGAGACTTATATGGGTCTTTTGGGACATTTAGGGTTTCTAAAACTCCTCCCAGACAACTACAAAATCATTTGTGTTCTCTTTTTCCTCAATCAGGAACCAAATCGAAGGTGCCTATGACATTTTCAACAGCACAATGTCCTTTTGCGACAGTTTTAAAAAAATTGTGAATTTGCTTCATTTGTTCACCACATTGGTACAATACTGCCCATTTCATCATCCATCTTGATCTAAACATCATTATCACTCATATTTTCACGTGATTAACTTAATAATTGTGTGTTTATTTTTAAACACACCATCTTCTACTCCACTCTTTCTTGTCCTATCACTTCTTGCAAGTGTTATGATCTTTCTCAAACTGAGGGATTTATTTCTTTTCCTTCAATTTTGTTCTCGAGGGGGCATGATCACACTATCATCAATTAAATTTTTGCTTGAAACAACATCAAAATGACTTTGTTATCAAATAAACTAGGGGCATAATAGATTCTTGACTAAGTCAGAACTGTTGGATAGAAAGCTTTGATTCTCATGAGCTGGATATCTTATGTTTCCTCATTTTAGAAGATTTTTAAAGCTCTTGGCAGCTTCATACTGGCTTCTGGACGACAACCAAGTTCAAAATCAGTATTATCAATTTTTTTGGATGACAACCAAGTTTAGAATTGGTATTTTTAAAATCTTTTATTGATCTTTGGATGACAACCAAGTTCAAAATCAATTCTATCAGTTTGGTTCAATCAAGTGTGAGACTGATCTCATCAACATTTCATTTGACAATCAAGAATGGGATTCTCAATCTTTCTGAATTTAAAATAAAAAAACTTTCTTTGAATCAATGCATTGCTCGCACATCAATTAAAAGAGGGGCAAATGTAACCATCTGAATTTGGTCTATTCTAACTGTGGACCCTATTTTTCCTAAGTGTGATCATACCCTCGATTATGTCCAAACGACCCTATTATTTCTTGGCATAATTCTTTAAATCAATTTAATGTCCTAGATGATTTTTATCACTGATTTATATTAACTATTATAGCCATGTAATTCAAATCAATTTTGACCAATCAAATCAAACCAAAATCAAATATGGCTATAGTATTTAATTATAAAAGAATTGAATAAATCCCAAAATCAAATACCCACTTGCAAAATAACCCATTCCCCTAGCCTATTTAATTTGATTAAAATGGCTACAGTCCCCTAATTGTTAAAAAGAAATTTCATTGTTTAAATAATTAAAACCTATATTTCTAAATTAATTAAATAAGTTTATTTCATTTATTAATATTCCCTCAAACCCCAACCTAACCCATCTCAACCACTTCTACCCTGGGTTCTAACCCATCTCAACCCATTCACCCATGCTAATCTAATCCCAATCCTAAAATTTACTCTAACCCACCTCCTAATGTTGTCACATTCCATTAAGGAATGATTAACAACTCAACCCACTTGAGAAAGTCCACTTTCTCAAGCTGGACTTTCTTAAAGACCATTTTCTCAAGCCACTCTCTTACATCCTCTCTTTCCTCTTTAAGGCTTTCATTAATGCCTTATTAATGAAGATTCCTTAAGCCTATGTCTCTCCCATGCCTTATTAATGCCTTGGGCATTAATGGCTCTTACATATTTATTTATGAGTCTCCCAATTCATAAATGAACCTTGTCCCCCCTCTCTCTCTCCCATTCTTCTATAAATAGAAGCCTATTTTGAGAGAAAACAAGCCTTCACATTAGATCTAAAATACATTGTTATGCTGTTAGATTCATCCTAGATTTACATTTCACTCACTATTCCATGCTTTTGTATTGTTTCCATTTCATCTTTTAAAGCTAGATTACATGCTTTTTCATATTTTTAGCTTAAA
>MU226746.1:1439258-1462723 GCA_018584345.1 Thuja plicata | reverse complement strand
ACCCTACCCATGACCTTGAGCTTGCGGCAGTAGTGCATGCATTAGTAAGATGGTGACACTTTCTCTTGGGACATCGATTTGAGCTTCATTCAGACCATCAGAGTTTGTAGTATATATTCACTCAGCCAAACCTTAACGCTAGGCAAAGGAGGTGGATGGAGTTCCTATGTGAGTATGACTTTGATGTCCATTATATCAAAGGGAAGGAGAATGTAGTTGCTGACGCCTTGAGTAGGAGGCGACATGAGTTGTCATCGATGATCACTGGTACAAATTTGAGAGATTGTATACTACATCATTTGTGGGAGGATGAGTTGTATGTAGAGGTCTGTCAATTAATCTACTCTCAGAGACCCCTTGTGGGGAGATTTTCAGAGTATTCCTTGGAGTCTGATGGACTATTACATCATAAAGGATGCATCTATGTACCTTCTTCTAGGGATTTGTGTAATACCATTATGCTAGAGGCTCATAGAGCCCCTTATGTAGCACATCCTAGGGTGAAGAAGATGCATGCTTATTTGAGACAACTCTATCATTGGTCAGGAATAAGATAGCACATTAAAGAGTTAGTAGCCTGATGTCTTGAATGCCAGAAGGTTAACGTTGAGCATGGTCATCTTGGAGGGCTCCTTCAGCCTCATGAGGTACCTATGTGGAAGTGGGATGTTATATCCATGGATTTCATTGTTGGTCTCCCTATGTCATCTCGATGCCATGATGCTATCTTGGTGATAGTTGACAAGTTGACCAAAGTTGCCCACTTCTCACCCATCCATACCACTTTTATAGCCCCAGCAGTGGCATAGGTTTTCTTGAGAGATATTGTCAGATTGCATGGAATTCCTCAAAAGATCATTTCTGACAGGGATTCTCTCTTCACATCATCTTTTTGGAGAGAATTACAGACAGCTTTGGGTGCCAGGCTCAACTTTAGCACAACTTATCACCCAGAGATAGATTGTCAGACAGAGAGGGTAAATCAGGTTCTCGAGGATATGCTCCGTATGTATGTCATGGACCATCAGGTCAAGTGGGAGGAGTATCTACATTTAGTAGAGTTTGCCTACAATAATGGGCATCATTCATGCTTGGGTATGCCACCCTATTAGGAACTGTATGATAGACCTTGTAGGACACCTTTGAGTTGGGATAGGCTTGAGGATAGGGTTACCATTGGACCATAGCTAGTCCTAGAGATGGAGCAATATGTAGCTTTAATGAGGCATCATCTCCTAGAGGTGCAAGATCAATAGAAGGAGTATGTCGATGCAAAAAGGACAGATCAGGTTTACATGGTCAGAGATAGGGTCTTCTTGAGAGTGCAGCCTCATAAGAGTTTGATCTATTTTAGAAAGGGCTCTAAGCTCCCTTGATTTGTGGGACCATTTGAGATATTGGAGAGGATAGGACTAGTTGCCTACCGTTTAGCCTTGCCACCTGGCCTGTCACACATCCATTATGTGTTTCATGTTTCTGCTTTGAGAAAATATATTTATGATGAGTCTCACATGATAGATTGGGATGCCTTATAGGTGGACTCAGATGAGAATCTAGCATTGCATCCTATTCACATTTTGGCATGCCAAACACTAGGCCTACAAGGCTGAGAGCTAGACCAAGTTAGGGTTCAGTAGGATTGTTATGATCAGGTTACAGCTTCATAGGATGACACAATGCAGATGAGAGCATAGTATCCCTATATTTTTATGAACTATAGGAGGAAGTTAAATCCTAGGGGGGAGGATGTGAGGCATCACCCTGAACCCCATCATAGTTTTCTAGTTTTTTTGCTTATGATAGATTTAGCATATGATACTTTACATTTTGATGCACTATGGACCTTATGGATTTTATGCTTTATGTCATGGATTTATCATTTTGGATGTTGGACACATGACACTTTATGATGCACCTTATGGACTATATTATGTTTCTATTATGGACATTTATTTTTGAGACAATTGATTTGGAAAAACATTATGGTAATGATATGGGTTATTGATGATAGGAGAATTATTAGAAATGGATATTAAATTTAGATATCATGCAATGTGAATCTTACCTTATGTTAAATGCTTAAAATTAAATTATTATATTCTTGTGATCTTAAGTAATAAACTTAGTATGTTGATGTTCCCCTAAGATTTGAATATTGCTTATTTCTTTATGATGCATTTATCTCCTCAGACTACTGATATTGGAATTGAGTGTGCAGATATGAGACCATGGTATTTTATATGGGGAGCCAAACATAGGTATACGTGAACTCAGTTTAAGCCAAGGTTGCATCTAATGAGAGACAAGACCTCGTCATATCATGATTTAATTTGTAAATTTATATAGCTGATTTTGGAAATGTATTCCTTAAATATATTTTCTTATTTTCTTTTGATTATGCCCAAGTGGATATGACATGGTCTAGTTATGTGTAAATTTTTGTGTGTGTCATTTGACACTTGTGATTGTACTTAAGACCATGACACGTCAACTTGGGAATGGTTGTCCACCTACCTAGGTAAGTACATTAGTGAATCCCCATATGCATACCTTAGTTTGGGAGATGGGGGTGTGGTCATCTTATTGGAATTTCGTAAGTACTCTTATAGTAGATTTTTGGAGGGGTTAAAAAGTGCCTAGGGGTGTGTTGGGGTCATTTTTAGGTATCCCACTTGTTATAACAATAGATTAGGGCCATTTTAATCCTAGGATAGACTCTGGTTGACCATGTGACCCTTCAAAAAGTTGGTTTCCTAAGTTGGACGAAAATCAACTCTTGTGAGGCTTTGCCTTGGATAGACCACTCTTCCATTTTTATGCAAAGACATTATTCACCTTTTTGGAGTTTCCCTTTTTGGATCCATTTTTAGAAAGTTGTAAGAGTTTAGGGAAGAGAGACCAATTAGAGGAATTTTCTTCCCCCATGAGTTTCTAGTGGCTTTTTAGTGGGGGCTCTCCATGTTGGAGAGTTTGAACACCCACTCTCTAACTTAGAGACATAGCTAGAGTTGGTGACATTGGAAGGAAGACTTAGGCTAAAAGGGAGCTCTTCTACAACTATCTTTCCTTAAGCTTGGATCTAGGTTGGTGGACTTATTGCAACTCATTTCTTGTAGTTTTATTTTGTGCTTGCAAAAGGGATGAATTTTGTGTGTGTCTTGTGAAAATATTGTAGTAAATGTTATGTTGTTGTTGTTGATGTGAGTATTTATTTTGCATTCCTCTTGTATATGTTGTTAATGTGAGTCTCAAGACTCACTCACCCTTGGGAGGGAAGAGTAGCCTTAGGGGTGAAGGATTTTGATAGCCCTTGGTGTAGAGTCTCTCCTCAAGGAGGAGAGGGAAAAATCATGGAGTATGGGCTCCATGAAGCCTCCCTTGTTGTTTCTTCTTTTGGGGGTCATAAGGGCATAATGTTGAACTTGGTTTGATATTGGGAAGGAAATTGTTTGCAAAGCCATGTGAGGGCTTGGATTATAAATTTTGGGTTTGGCCTTCTCCCTTGGGTATTTGGTCCACTTCACCCCATATAGGGTTATTGAGAAACCCATTGTGCAAAGCCTTGGTGGGGAGTATTGTGAATGTAACTATTTTTTCTTTTTTTGCATGTTTGTATCCCTCCTTTGTTTGGTTCCCCAAGCTCGGGGGTGGCCTCTTAAGAAGCCTAGGTTGGGTGGTGAGAAGCCCATGATCCCATGTGTTTCCTTTGTTTTGTTCTTTTTATAGATTTGTGAAGTTGGAGCTACAAGAAGTGTTATGGTCTCTTAATGGAGAAAATGGATCTTTTGTTGTTCTTTTTGCACATTTATGTATGTGTGTGTAAAGCACTTTTGAGGCATTAAAAGAAAACTGTATATTAGAGATTATGAATTTATTGATTTAATAATCTGTTAAATAAAGCTTTTTTATTTTAAAAAAAAAAGTTATTATGTATGTGAGTAGAAATACTTCATTCCTAAATGGTGATGTTATGTGAAAAATGTAATTTATAACTTTCAGATTTAGTGCTCATTACCTTGAGTTAATATAAAGGTATCTTCTATGTTTAAGGATGTGTAGAGTGGATTTTTAATATTTCTTTCACAAAAGATATTATACATAGGAAAAGATACATATGCCTATTTTTCTTTCTAAAGGGTGAAAGTAGTAAGATAATGCAAGTCTAAATTTGCAGTAAAGGAAAAACAAGAGGTAATCAAAATCTGGACAATAAAACAATAGATGTAGAGTTAGTTGTTTGCTTTGATGCTTATGTTCTCAAAAAAAAAAATTATACTTACACATTGAAATAACTTCATATGAGTACAAAAGTAAAAGGATATAAATTTAAAACTTAAATCTGTTATTCTGTACTTTATTTTTGAAAACTATTGCAGTAAATATTTATGTCAAGCAGATATATATATATATAATTTATGTAAATTCCTATTTTTTGTTAGATAAAAAATGAAGGGATTATTATATCTGTCTTTTCATATCAAAAAAGTAAATATACACACACACATATATATGGGGTGAAAATAAAAAAAAAATTCTTATAACAATATTAATCTGCTTCATTCTATTTTTTTTCTGCATATAAATATTTCCACATATATACGAATATATATATAAATAATTTTAAATATTAAAAAAAGAAAGATTTATTAAAATGAAATTTAAAAAAAAAAAAAATTTAAAAAAAAAATATGGGGGGGGGAGGAGGCCACGACCCCCATCCTCCCCCGCTCTTCCTCTAAGGAAGGCGGTGGAGGGGAAGGAGCCTGGCCTCCCCTGCTATACCACCGACACCTTCGACCACAGTCGTGGCCCTTGCAGTAGCGATTTGTGGTGTGGCTGGTGGCCATACAGGCCAGCCCGCCCACATGCAGAACAAAAAAGAAATAGTGGGGATGGTTTTGTTTCGCCGCCCCCCACACAAACTTCAAAATCCCGCCGCTATAAACATTTCACAGTTTGTTCGCCGTGAAACCTGCTGAAATGGGTATATATATATATATATATATACACTACAAACAAATCATGAGTATGTATATATATTTGAATGTAAATATATATGATGTTTGCTATCACATCCATGGCTTTTAGACTTGCAACTATAAAGAAAAAAAAAGATAAACTAGGATTACAAAACCATGAAAGAAGAAGAGGAGAAGAGAGGAAAGAGGAAATAAACCTCTCTTTTATCCTCTCCAAATTTGGTCCCTAACCATAATTTCAAATTAGGGTTAGGGCATGTATATGTAGGAGAGAGAGTGTTGACTTGTCACACTTTGTTTTTTTTTGTTTTTTATTTTTATTTTTAAATGTTTCTTGGTGAATGTGCTTTTGGGATGGAAAAGGATTTTAAACTTGCTTCCTAAATTTTATTATATTGTCAATTAACCATGAGTAAACAACTAAAGTTGTTTATAGATTAATAGTTAATTTAATTAGAAGTTTATATGAATGAGTTGTTCTATAGTTTTAGATGAGAATTTTATTTGAGGCAATAAAAGATGGAATATTTAATATAGTAATTAAACCTCAAATAAAATTTTAGTAACCCACTTTAATAAATAGAAATTCTTTAAGATTATGTTATTAATATTATAAAGCAATTAATGGGTCTTAGATCTAATTATCAAAGTCATAATCCACTATTAGGAAATTAATATTTAAAAGGCAATACTCTATCAAATGACAAGATAAGTTATATATTTTTATCGTGGAAGTAAACTTATCTATTATTTAAAGAGAAATTAAAGTTTAATCTAGAATGACGAGTTTAGTATCGAAAAAGCAAGATACTGATTTAGGTGTTATGTAATTATTCATGGGGGGAATAATAATAATGTATAATCTTATATAGGAGATCTTAATTTTAGTAGATAGAAAATGTTGAATTATACCCAACTCGTTAATGTTATTTTTATGTGGTCAGGATAATGGCTTTTGTAAAAATAATATTACAATTCAACTTTTAATGAGATTCCCTTAGAGAGTTGTAGGTAGACTCACATATTTAATTAACGTGTCCAAGTATAGGAATTATCCTACAGGAAGGTTATTTGGTTATTTCTTACACATCATCAAACTATATTAAAATATGTATTATAATTAGTTATGAGAATTCCAAACACATTTGTTTTAGGAGCAAACTTTATGTTTAATCTTTGGGGGTAACTTTAGTAATGTACGAGATTGGATAACTGGCCCTTGGTACCTCCCTCACTCTCAATTACGGGCATGGTCAGGTACTTAATTGGAATTTTTTAACATCATAAACCTAGGAGGTTTGACAATGGGTTGAGGGATGTTGACAAGTGGTCATGATCCCCCTTAACCCTACATGTGGTTCTTGTTTATTCTAACCTTTATATTAACCCTTCAAAAAAAAGTTGTTGCATTTTTGGGCATGACACAATGAATGAGGTCAGGATGAACAAGAGGTAAGTCAATGACTGGTTCAAGGTTATAAATGTGAATGGTATTATTGCTGGTGACCGAAGAGTCAGAGTCAGTCAAGTATCCCTCTAAGCTACCCAGATCAAGAATCATCCTAACAAGCAAAGAATCATCCACTAAGGCAATGCGTGGGTTCAAATCCTCTAATCCTACATGTGACTCATTGGATACCTCGGGTTGAGAACTATAAGTGTGTATAACATCAACATCTCTATGAGCTGTGGAAGGCTCTGAAAAAGAGTCACATTCATACTCATTAGAACTTAAATCCAAATTGTGACTAGGATTCTCACACCATGAAGGTTTGGGACATCGCAATGTAGAAGGTCCAATTTCATCAAAAATAGAACTTTATCTTTCCATTAAATGAACAATATTCTTTCATTGACGGTCTCTCAAAGGATCTTTTATATCTGATTCATCTTGTTCTAAAGTTGCAACTGATGCATGGGTGACTGAAATATTTGAATCTTCCCAAAGGAGATTAGTGGAAGGGACCCAGTCTTCACACATATCCTACTGATTTGTCAAATTAGGTACATATTCTAGTTCATCATCACTATCCAACTTTTCAAAGAGAGGATTAGTGTGTTTGTTGTAATTCTCAAATCCTAGGCCAACCGGCTTCTTGGAATTGCGACCAAATTGAGCATGATCAAGAGGTTTAGATCTAGCATCCAAATTGTGATTAAGAGGGCCATATCCAGGATAGCCCATTTGTCTAACAAAAGTATACCCTCTTCCATAAGCCTTAGGAGAGGGAGATAAGTTCTCATTGTGCATATATTTTTCTTCTCTATAGATCCAATCTCTAACAAATGTCTCATCTTTCTCATCTTGAATAGGCACTGATGATTCTACAAACTTGTCAAATAAAGTCATAGCTAAAGAGGAAGGTTTCTTTTCTTTTGAAGGTTTTCCATAAGACCGAGGTGAAATTAGTAATGTTGTGAGGGAGTTGAGTTGATACCCCCCATACCAAGGTCTATTGACTTAAGCTTATCTTTACATTTGGCTAAGGTTGCATCAAAATCTTCTTCTTCTCTATTGAGGGGAACATGAGCCCTTGCTGAAATTAAATTAACAGATAAAGTGTTATCCCCAGGTATACAAATCTCTATTCCATTGTAGGGGAACTTAACACATTGATGATAGGTAGATGACACTGCTTGCATATCATGAATCCATGGTCTACCGAGTAAGATATTATATGCAAGGGGTCCAACATCAACTATTTGAAATAAAATATCCTTTTGAAAGGGGCCAATCCTAACAGGAAGGATGACCAACCCCTTGGAACTTCTTTCTGCCTCATCATAGGCTTTGATAGTAATTATTTTTATGGTATCTATAACCTCTTCAGAATAACCCAATTCTTTCAAAAGACTTAAAGAACAAATATTAAGCCCAACACCCTCATCTATCAACACATGCCTAATACAGGTTCGATGGATCATGAACTCAATGTGAAGGGAAATATTGTGTGGATGGCTCAAAGCTTTATCATAATCTTCTAAAAATGAAAGGAAATGAGGGGTAGCAATATGATTAACCATATTCTGGAATTGATCAATATCTAACTTGTTGGGGACATTTTCCATGTGCAAATCATCCTCAAGGATTTGTTTATGTCTCGGGGACAACTCTAAGAGCTCAAAGATCAAAATCTAAGTGGGGGTTCTTTATAACTGATCAACAAGATTGTAGTTTGACTTAGGATTGACCGCTGGTATCAAGGTGACAGGCTTGGATGCCACTTTCTTAGGTTTACTGGATTGACATGAATTGGGTCCTCTAATGACAATGGGACTTTGACTTTGTTTAATAGCATTAAGAGCTTGAGACGACACTCTAGAGTTGGGACCCCTTAGCACCACAATAGGTTCTTTATCAAAAATAGGAGGAGATTCTTTATCTAGATCATAACCATAAGGATCTCTTTCACTCATCATGTTAACATTTTCTTCCACACATCCAAGCATGTTGATTGTATTATCCATATCTGTGTAAGTATAATTTATCTCAACTTTTCCATTCTTAAATTTAGAGGTTTCCCCCTTTTCATATTTGGGCAAAGGTTCCTTGAATGCCTTATGATCGACATTGGTGTTCAATCCATCTATTGTAAGTTGTCCACTCTCAATGAGATCTTGAATGATATGCCTGAGTTTCTTGCAGTGTTCAACGTCATGTCCAATACCATTATGAAATATGCAAAACACTTTCTCCTTCCACCAATGTGGTTTAACTTCAGGTATGCAAAAATTTGCAGCATCTTGAGGATGTGTCAAATTGTTAGCAATAAGTTTCTTTAAAATTTCCTCATATGATTCACCAAGTTTTTCAAATTGATGTCTTTCACTCTTAGGCTTACCTTGGTAGATTGGCTTACTTTCTTGTTGATTGGAGGTATTAAGCTTCATAGCTTGAACATCACTAAATAAATGAAGCACAGGTTGATCTTTAGGTTGGGAGGAATCCACAACTCCATCATTAGCCACTTTTTTATTTCTAGTCCAGTATTGGTTCTTTGCTTTATCCTTATTAGAGTTGTTGTTTTTACCATTTTTGTTGTTACTTCCATATTTGGTCAAAATTCATTGTTCTCTCAAAACATCCTCAATTCTACATGCAGTCTCAACCATGGTGTCAAATGAATCAAAAACTATTTTCTTAACTTCATACTACAATTTGGGAACCAAGTTGCTAACAAGGATGTCAATATTTTCATTATCAGGAATAGTTCTAGAATAGAAAGAGAACTTTCACCTCCACCTTTGCAAGAAAGTAACAAAGGATTCTCCTTGACTCTGTTTTAAGTTGCATAAGTCCAACAAGGTGATATATTGTGAAAGATTGTATGTAAAGTGTTGAACAAATCTTTGAATAGGCTCCTTGAATTTCCTAATGGGGGGAGTTATCTTAGTAAACCATTCCATTGCTTTTCCCATAAGACTTCATGGGAATACCCTCATGAGATAAGAGTCATCTTGATGGAACTCAAAACTTATGGTATAAAACTGGCACACATGATCATGTGGATCTCCACTCCCATCATATTTTTCATATTGAGGGATTTCAACCTTTCTAGGAAATTCTTTCATGTCAACACTCTTATCAAAAGGATTAGGACAAATCGAGTCCAATGAGAAAGAATTCTTAGGTGCAAACATCTTGTCCATTGTTCTTTTCATTTCATTGATCTTATTCTCTTGGGATGGGCCTTTCTTCTATATCTTTTTATCCACATCAAAGTTATAAGGGACCCTAGTACCCTTGTTGATTAGGCTCTCTAGGAACTTATCCTTGTTTTGCTCCAAATATTTCTCCACATACAGTTGAAAAAGTAGCTCTTGTTGCATTTTCATAAAGTCTTGGGAGGTGCAATCAAAGCTCGAGCTACTACCCCCATATTGTGAACCATAATGAGCACATTATGAAGGTGGCTTTGAGTTCCTAGGAGGGTTTTGTTTCCTATAATGATCATGTCTTGAGGCCCTTCTTCCCCTAGGGCTAGGAGATCATGATGGTGATCTTGAATGTCTCCTACTTCATGGAGTCCTAGGATGAGTGGATGGAGGAGAAATATTTCCACCACTAAGATGCATATTATTGAATGGATCATTGAGTTATTGAGCCAAGAGCCTATCTCGCTCCTCTTGAAAGGCTTTCCTTTCCATTTCTACCAAAGTCTATCTCTCCAACTATAGATGTCTAATTTTCTCTTCCTTACGAGCTTGTTCATCTTGGAACACTTTCTTTTCATGCTCAATCCTCTTAATCCTTTTATTCATGTAACCTGAAGAGGTTTTGAGTGGTGAACTTGGTCTTGAATTTCAAAACAAGTTGTTGGTATAAGTTATATTGACATGAGTGTCATAAAGTTCATCTCCTTGGTTCTCATGTTGTGATAACTCATCATCATAATCATGTCTCTTACCTCTCTTTCTCTTTTCCCTTTGGTGTGTATCTAAATATCTTGTTGAAGTAAGGGGTGAGGTTGGTCTACTGTTATGAGAGGAACCACTGAATGAGATAGCATCTCTACTCTTTGCAAACATATCATCATAATGTTTATCCATGGCTTCCCTCTCCCTCCAAGTCATTGTGTAACTCATATCCATAGAAGAGAGAGAAGATAATAAGGGGGTACCCAACTCACTAAGGTGACTCTTGGAATCAAACCACACTTCCGAGATATTCCTAGGTGATTGATCAAATATGGGTCCTTCTCCCTTATGTTTTTGGTGAGTTTGAACTAGAGGTAATTGGTTAAAAACCACTTGAGGTTATTTTCCTTGATTTACTTGATATCTTGTTGTAACTGGCATGAAAGAAAAGGTACTAGCTCATAGGATTACCCTAAGAAATGTTGGTACCAAACTAGGATAGTAAAGGCATTAACTTGTCCAAAAGAAGTTGATAAGATAGAATATTGCAAAGAGGCGTAAGCCAACACTACCATAGAGATTCCCAATATATTCGGGTGAATAACCTAGCACATATGGATCAGGAGGATGGTCTTACCCAAATTATATTAATTGAGATTGAAATTGTATGAAAGTGGATGGAAAAGAGACTACCAAAACTCTCCAAGTGTGTTGATAAAGAATCTAAAGGTTTATCTTTTCAACAAGGATGGTTCCTAGCTCACCAAGCTTCCAAGCAAGGTCACTTATAAAATCAAAGATTGCTAATCCAAGAGGTCAAAATGCAAGAATCCAAAGTGTAAAAAAGCTTCTAATAGTGGGGTAAGTAATCCAATCTGACCCAGATCAACCAGGGAAAACTAGAAAATGGCAGGGCCACAAGCAAACAAGCGAGAGATGACAGCAAATAGCTCACTGGTAGATAATTTTTCGTGACAAAAAGCTTTCTCACATGAGGATTAGCACAGGACCACACAAAAAAATGCATAGAGATGCACAAGGAAAGACCAAACTGGTGTGATAAGATAACAGCAAATTGGCAAGATATCACATGAGGATTCTTATAGTATCACATGAGAATTCACATAGAACCATGTGAAGAAACAATTTTATTGTGCGAGGGTTCTGACAGAAAGGAACCAAAACTCAGTTTTCTATTGTTTTTAAATAACCAACTAGATGCATTAATAGATTTTATCATGAATTAGGCATGCAATACAGCAATCAGGGAGTTCAAGCAATCAATATCTTCAAACAATGAGCAAGGGAAAAAGCAACCTTGCACATGAACATGGATAGTGTCATAGTATTCTACTCCATAAGATTCTTACTTGTGTATGTTCTCAAAATGTTTTCCAATCATGCACATAGTCCTAGAAAAGAAAAAATTGGTTGCACTATGGTACTTAGTAATGGTTTGACTCTACAACTTTTGCAATCTCAAGTGAGTGAAATCCAATCCCGGCGCATCGAGGTTTTGATACAGTCTAAGAATTTAATAAATCAGGAGCTGCTGAGGAGATCTGATAACCCACAAGAAACTACACCTATGGATATTTCTTCCACAAGGAAATTTATATAGCGGTTGTTGCTACCATGGAAAAAATGGCTATTACTGCTTGAGGTTCCATCCACGTGGTTTACGCAATAAAGGGAGTTTCCACTATGGTTAACCCTCTCTAACAAGGAAGACTCACAATATGGACCACATGGGGACTTGGTTCAGATTCAAGGGTTCCAAGTTTATGATTCTCCTAAAAGGGAAAAGAGCATAGTCGTCTAGCCTCTTCACCTCACCCAAACATAGGAAGCAAGATTAATTGACCCACTAATTTTTAGATCACCTCATCCAAGGTAAATCAACAATAATAACCACCAATCTCAAGAGAGAAAGTACCAATTAAAGTTGAAGACTAAACCAAGTTTGAAGTAATGACAAATCCTTCCCTACCTACAAGGGGATCTGTCATCAAGAAGAGCTTCACATGTAAGAAAATCAAATGAATCCCACTCTCTCAAGATCACCACAAATAGTGTTCATAGGGCCTAATTACTATATGAAACATATATGCAAGAAAGAAAATCTAGGTTCAAATTTTATAGCACCAATTGGAAATGTGATCTATGAAAGCAAGAAACACTCGAGCTAAACACATGAGAGATTCATTTTTATTTCCAAAATCCAAATTTTATAGAGATGCAACAAAATACCTCAAATCTAATGCAACGCGAACATTTTTTTGTTTATCCACGCAAGTCCAAATCAGCAACAACAAATCAAAAACCACCAAAAATAGTAAACATTAGTGATTAGAGATCAAAGATATATAATATAGCAATAAAAATTAGATCTCTGGTGTGAAATCTTGCGTGAAGATTCTCAGAGTACTGCATGAAGATTCATAGATAGCTACGTGAAGATTCATAGAATCTCGCGCAAAGAAAAAATCAGCTACAAAAAAAAATGCAGAAAATAGTAAAAAGTAATAGATCACAGAGCCTGGTGCTGAATTTTGCACAAAGATTCACACAGAGCCATGCAAAAATTTACACAGAGTTGCGCGGAAAAATGCAAAATCTAGCAAAATTTTGCCTATAAACCTGCAAAATATAGTGTGAAATTTCCTTGTAAAATTACAGAAAATACGAAAATCCAAAAATAAATTATGAAAAATAATATAGTGACAGAAAATGAATTTTCTTCCCCATGGTGGGCGCCAAAAATGTGTGCTAAAAATATGTCACACTTCTATGAGTCATTCCATTCAAGGTTTCTCAAGAATGAGGCCTCGACTCATAGCTCCCTAGTCATGGAGTGCAAAGGTTTGTGATGGAGGCCCTCAAATTGACCTAGTTGTGCCTATGCAAGTACACCATAAAATGAGAGATTCAATGCATGAAAATTACAACTATTCTATATGATTGCAATGCAAGAAAGGAAATTAGTCTAAATGATAACAATGCAAGATTAATCTATGAAAAGAAATATGCAAATTTAATCTATGAAAGAAAATATGAATTTAATCTAATATGAATCTAATCTACATGAATAGCCATAGATGCAAGAAGAAGATAAGAAGAGAGAAGTTGCAATATCCAAGCTTGAGTGCTCAAATTCTCCTCCAAAATTGGTCTCCAAACCTACAGCATAACAATACATTAAAATTCTATATGAAAATGAGAAGGAGAGGTTTCCTTATATAGGAAAGTGAATGGTTGAGATTAAGAGGCAAAAATAAATGAGCAATGGTGGAGATTAAATCTTGGTTGATCCATGTGCTCATTAAAGCAAAAAACCCACCACTTAGAAAGATGTGAAGAAAAAGGGATTTTTATTTAATTTATTTCCTTTTTCATCAAATAAAGTGCTTTAAGTGGGGATTTTTATTTATTTAATTAAAAGAGGGGTTTTCTTTTAAATAAATAAATTAGAAGAATTTTATTTAATTAAATGGGAGGAATTTAATTTAATTAAATAAGATGAATTTTATTTAATTAAAAGGGAGATTAAATCTTTTAATTAAATAAAAATGATCAAACCTTAGGAAATATTGAAATAGTTGAATTAATTTTGATTTGATCAAGGAAATTGATTTGAAATGAAAATGTTGCAAAGCATTGATTCAGGAAATTGATAAATTGATAAAATGATAAATGGGGTCCATAGTCTAGGCGACCATTTTCGGGTGCATACACCAGCCAAATTGGTTCAAATTTTCCATGCTTTCCTTTATCTTCCAGCCTAGCATTCCACATGAGAACATAATCTCCCACATCAAAATGTCTTGAGACTACCTTCTTGTCATACAATTTCTTCACCTTCAACTGAAGTTTTGCATTTTTTACAGAAGCTTCCCTCATGGCTTCATCTAACTCCACCAAGTCATCAATTCTTAATTGCATGTCATTATCAATATCATCATCATAAGTCTGAATAAACTTGTACATCTACATCAAATTGTTTTGGGGCTATCTTTCTTGGATCCCATAAACCAGGTAAAAAGGTGCACATCCTATAGCCTTTTTTTATGTCACCCTGTCTATCCATACAACCAATGTTAACTTTGAATCCCATGTCTTCTTGTTTGTATCCAGAACTCTTTTAATAATCTTGAGGAGGCTCTTATTGGTGGATTCAGCTTGGCCATTCCCTTGTGGATGATAAGGTGTAGAGTAAGAGGTCTAAATACCATATTCAACACAAAAATTGACATATTCCTCAGATTTAAAACACATGGCATTATCTTAGATTATCTTCTCTGGGAATCCAAATCTAGTAATTATGTTCTTTAGTAAAAAATCAATCACCACTTTACTTGTATCTCTCTTAGTGGGAATTGCTTCCACCCATTTAGTAAAGTAGTATGTAGCTACAATGATCCATGAATGTCCTCCACTAGACTTTGTAGCTATTTCTTCTATAAAATCAATACCCCATTGCTGAAAAGGGGCTTGAACTTCCACTGGTGTGAGGGGTACATTACCTGAGAATTTTAGCTTACCATAGAAATGTTGGCAAGCATCACATCTTTTAACCAGTTGATAAGCATCTTTAAAGATAGTTGGCCACTAGAACCCTGAACTCAAAATCTTATGTATAGTAGTCTTGGCCATGTAATGACCACCACACACTCCATTATGCATCTCTTGCTAGATCTTTTTTTCTTGTTCTTTATCAACACACTTCAATAAGATTCCCGTAGGGCTCCTCCACCACAACTCATCTCTGATTAGGGCAAAATAGATTGCTTGCAATTTTAATGTTCTTTTCTTATTCTCATCCATGCCCTATAGACAATTCATCCTCTGCAAATAATAAATAATGTTAGTGTACCAGTCACAATGGTCAAGGTTAAAAATGAAAGGTCTTTGTTCTTTTTCTAGGGTATTAATGTGATTAGCATCCAATTTTGCACTAGCCCTCAGTTTTGCCAAACCCATCCCTCTAACCAATTTTGTGATTTGGATTTCTATATTGAGATCTTGAATCCTATTTATTCATCTGCATCTCTTTCCTGACACCTCTTGTTGAGTAAAGATGTCCTTAACTACTACTAAAGGAACATAAGCCACTACAATAGCACCTATGAGATAACATCTAAAATATTTCACAACTTTTACTAATGCATACTTGAGCTCTGTAACCTGTAATGATTTGCTAAAAAAGGCAATAGGTTGCTCAAACCCTTCTTCATTTTTCTATAACAACATAGCAACAATAGTGTGATAAGACGCAAATGAAAAAATATTCATGGGCTTTGAATAATCAAGAGTTCTCAAGATAGGGGCATCCTTAATATCTTTCTTAATCTCTTGAAAAGACTTGGTGGCCTCCCCATCCCATTCCATTTTAGCATCCTTCTTTAACATCTTTGAAATTGGTCTAATTTTTTCAGAAAAGTTAGTTACAAACCTTCTGAGAAAATTTACCTATCCAAAGAAAGACTAAATTCCCTTGACATTTCTTGGGATGGACATTCTGTCAATAAAATCTACCCTATCTAGGTCAATTCTAACCCCTTCTTTGTAAACAATGTGACCCAATAACTTACCTTCTGTCACCCCCAAAGATGCATTTCTTGGGATTGAGAGAAATCCAAAATTCTAAATCCCAAATTCTAAGGCTCTTTCAAAAAAAAATTCCAAATGCTCATAATGGTACTCTTCCTTCTTTGAATAGGTTGTGAGATCATCCTGATAGACCTCAAGAAATTTTTGCAGGAAGTCTAAAAATGAAACATCCATGGCCCTCTAAAAAGTATCCCCAACATTCATCAAACCAAAAGGCATCCTCACATACACATATGTTCCCCATGGCATGGTGAAAGCAGTCTTAAACTACTCTAATTCTTTAACCATAATCTGGTTAAACCCAGAGAATCCATCCATCATGGACATAAGTTCACATCCAGTGACTCTCTGCAGCATATTTTCCATGTTTGGAAGAGCATAGTTGTCTTTTAAGGAAGATATGTTCAAATTTCTAAAATCCACACACAGCCTGATATCCCCATTCTTCTTTCTAATAGGGACCAGATTACAAACCCAAGAAGAATGCCTAATGGGCTTAATTATCCCAGCATCTTTCATCTTTTTCAATTTGTATTCCATCTTAGGCCTAAGAGTGGGATTTATGGGTCTTTGCTTTTGCCTAAAGGGCTTGGCGTCTTCTTTGAATGGAATTTCATGTTGAAATAATTCTTCATTATATGCCGTTAGGTCATCATATGTCCAAGCAAAGAATTTTTGTATTTCCTTAAAAGATCAGTCAAATCCTTCTTCACCTTAGGTGACATTTTCTTACCAATAAATAAGTTCTTAGGAACTTCTTCTATTCCCACATTAACTTCCTCCAAATCTTTAGATCTATTTACACATGTAACAGAGTATGGTCTATCCTTACTATCAAAGGCCCTCTCTAAAACAACTAGTCCTTTTGGGACTTTATTTGATTTCAAATGCAATATTTCCTTTCCTAAGACAGTATCCTTGCCATCAATGTTTTTCACATACTTTTTTGAAATCCATTTCTTTCTTGTCAAGACCTATCTCACAATACAAGAACCTAAGAATATCTAGATCATCATCAAACACTTGCCAGCTATCCACATTGTTAGGTATTGAAGGCCTAGTTTGAACTTCTATCTCATAAATTCCAGCAAAGGTAATGTCTTTTGGCCTTAAAGTAATGCTATCTAGCAGATTTTCCATTCTATTTTGGCTTCTATTCATCCAGTCAATATTGAATGCATCAAAACTTTCTATCTCATCCCATACTGCATTTTGGTACTGCTTCAATCTATGGTTCTTTAATACATATTTATATTTGATTTGAGATACCACTAGCTCAAAGTCTCCAATAACTCTGATACATTTGATTCCATGCCTTGCATCTAGTCTCAGACCTATCAATAGAGCCTCATATTCTGCTACATTGTTTGTACAATTAAACAATAGAGAAAATGAAAATTTGAAGGTTTTTCTAGAGGGAGATATCAAAAAAACTCTAGCACTAACCCCCTCCTTAGAACTGGCACCATCAAAATACATTATCCATAAGCTAGATTGTTTAGATAAATTACTTACATCTTCTGACAATAATGCAGGTTGTGATCCTTTTATAGCTTGACTTTCCTGTACTTGAAATGACCCCATTTTAGTATCCAAGAAACAATTCATGTTATTATCATCTTGTTCCTCAATCGTATGCGGAGTTCTAGTTTCCCTTGATACTTTGATGTTTTCACCATTTATGTTGAAAGTGGCAAATGATAAATCACATTGGATGCTTCCCAACATAGATGCACTCCATTTTCTTGAAAATAACATTCCATATTGTGGTGGAATGTATAGAACCAATACACTCATAGTTAGCACTTTATCAGGGAAAGCTACCAATTTGTAAGGCAGAGACTTAATAGTGCCTATGATAGGCAGTTATCTAGAATCCATATCTTGGAATCTCCCACATGAAGTGTCTACCTTTAGTCCCATAGACCTCATGACTTCTGCAAGCATAATAGTGTTGAATGCCCCAAAGTCAATCATGCAGTTTTTCAACATTTTTCCATTTATTAACAATGTTAGGAAAAAAGGATGGATAGTTTCTACAGTAGTGCTAACAATATTGGTATCTAAATAAATTTGAGGAATCTTTTATATAAGTTCACCAGATTCCTTCGATGATTTATCCTTAGTGTCTGACACTTTCTTGTTTTGTCCTAGTCCCATAGTTTTGGTAGAGCTAACACTCTTCACCCATGTCAGAGTCTTTTCCTTATGCTCTCCTATCCTCATCATTTCTAATAGAGGCACTTTAACAGCTATCTAAGACAAAAAATTTCCCATATCCATAGGGGTGTATGTCATATAAGAAATGTCTGATTTCTGATCTGTGCAATCCACATATTCTTCTTGGGTAGCCAATTTAGCTGCATTTCCCCTATGTGGTTTGTCCTCATTTTTGGGATGAGGTACAAAAATCTCTAGTGTCTTCATCTTTTCTTTATACATGTTTGGGCCAGCAGGTTTGTTTCCCTTCTTAATCAAAATCTTATTAGTACCCTCATCATGTTTCTCCTTTTCATGTGGCCTCTTGGTACTATTTGGTGTATCCTTGATAAAGATACCAGTAGGTTTTCCATATGGATTTCTAGCTACTCTGTTTCTTAAAACATAATTTCCCCTTACTTGTGCAACCATATTAGTTGTGATCTCATCTATCTCTTCATTAGATGGCCTTCTCAAAAAAGGGGTCTCATCACATCCTTCAGCATTGCATCTCATATTATCAACTTCCCAATCCTGTATATCAGAATCATCAGGTTGATAATATGTTTATTCATTAAACAGTGAGGAAGTCATAGCACAACCACTATCATCATACTATTCCTCTTCCTCTTCTTCATTTTCCTCAGTGGCAGAAACTCTAGCAATAATAACACAATATTCAGGGTTGTGTGGAGACTAACAAGGTGCATACTAGGGGTTTTCACTGCGCATATTTACAGAAGTCTTGTGTAGGGGGTCAAGAGTTTTTTTATCAGACTTATCCTTCTTTGGTGGGATGATAGGTTTCCCATCCTTCCACTAAGTACTATAAGGATAGTTTTGCATCCTATACTTTCTATTGTAATTTCCATAGGAAGACTTATAATTATTTGGAACCCTATTATGACTACTCTCTCTAGGCTTTAGATTCTTCAAAGCATTCATAATCAATTTAAGGCTATCATCCTCCTTAGGTTTTGAACTCATGGGTTTATCTGATTCTTTCTTATTATACCTGGTGGGTTTCCAATCTTCTCTCCTCCCCTCTTTCCTGAAAACTCTTCTATTTGTCTCAATATTGAATTCTACCTTATATGCTTCCCTAATATTCCTAGGGTTCTTATCTCTTAAAAAATAACCCATTTTTGCATCAAAGGCATTAAGATAGGTAGCGAGACATACATTGTCATCTAATCTCATTACTTGTAGCAACTTGTGCATTTCCCTCTGGAATCTGATATTGAATTCCACCACTTCTTCAATAGGGTTCTTCTTTATGTTTTTGAACTTTTTCAACATGAGCCCTTCATTAGTTTTGTCCCCATATTGGTCCCTAAAAATATTTTTCATCTCATCCATGGAACCAATGCACTCATGGGGAAATCCTCTAAACCACTCCCTTGCATCCTCAATTAGTGATTGCACAAACAATTTCATCATAACATCATCATGTGCAATTTCATAGTCATCAACCATATCCATAAAAAAATTTAGATGTTCTTCACATGTTATTACATTATTCCTAGAAAATTTAGGAATCTTATCCCTAATCTTCTTAGGAATTTCATTGGGATAACCAAGGATGCCAAGGAAAATAAATTATCTGTACCTTTCACTATAGATAGGAGTGTTTTGAGATAAAGTGTTACCTTGATCATTTGAAGTGGTAGCACTTTCAGAATCAAAAGGTGGTGGTATACTCTTTTCCAAGTTCAGAGACAATTTAGGACCAGGACTAGTAGGATGAGGACCAGAAGTTTTCCTAAGGAATTCAATTTTCCTTTTCATTTCAAGAGTAGAGGCTTCCAACTCAGCCTTCTCTAATTCCTTGGCTATTATTTCCCTCTCTCTTTTATCTCTCTCCAATTCATTATCCAGCTTAACTAGGGGATCCACCATACTCCCCTTGTTTACTGGATCCTTTATTTAAATAGTTGCTAGCTTTTGTTTACCTTTGTCCTTGGGCTTTTCTATGTCATACAATTGTTGAACAACATGTTCATATTCCAGTTTCTCAAGTATAACAACAACATTCATTGCCTCCAAGTCTCTGAGTTGCCTTTTCAATTGGTCAGACTAGATCTAAGAATGCATGATTCTTTCTTTATTTTCTCTTTCTCTTTTTTGTCTCAAGTCAATTTGCTCTCGGATCTTTTTGTCCAACTCACCCACCTCTTCAAACATCTCTTTAGAATCCACAAGAGTTACATCAGATTCTAAGTTTTCTTCCATGATGGTTCTCTCCCTTCTATGGTGATGGGCATGTGGTCTTTCAGATGAGGGAGAGATCGGATCACTTGGAGCATTCCTATTCTCTTTACCTCTACTCTTAGATCTAGACCTTGTCTCATGTCCTTGAGACTTACCATGAACCATCTTTCTGGTATAGCTAGGGACATCATCAACCCTTTCACTCTGATATTAATACTCCCCATAGAATCCTAATCCCAGTTGTACTCCTTGCTTAACTTCTACATTTTCTTCCTCATGATTAGGAGGAATGGGAGTATCCATTCTTCTGTTCCTTCTCTACCTCTAGGCTTGGGGAGTACCTCCAGCAGCATTTTTGTTCACTGATTTCCCAGCTCTAGAAGTGGATGGAATCTCACCTTCCAATTCATTCTTAGGATGACTATACATCTTGCATCTTGTATTTTTGTAACTCATAGTTAGACGATAGTGTATTAAATAATAATAAATCAGCACTGATACATAGATTTATTGGAGTCGCCACCCAACAAAATAAAACCCATGAAAATACACAATAACTTTGAGTAAAAATTTTATGTTATCGAAAGTTTTCATGGGTCACAAATATCAATACATTCTAAGCACTTATCCTGATATATTCTCAAGAGTAATACAAGTCACTGGGACATACAGAGACACAACTCTATAGTACAATGGTCAACCAACTTGTAGTGACAATTAATTAGGCTAGGAGTCCAACTCAACTTGAGAAACCTTACAAACTTATTGCAAATGAAACACACATTCCCAGTAGACTTGCCATTTTGTTGGTTTCTTTTTATGTTACAATAGAAACAACAACAACCTCTTCCCTTTATGATTGTTTTATAGAGGAGCCAGCTCCAAATGTTTGTTCATACAAGAAAAGGACCAACTAACAAGCACTCTCTTAATACTTCTACTCTTTAGGTCCTGCTACACCAAGGGGGGATACCCTGTTATACCTATTGATATATCCAATCTGGTACTATCAAGTAGTAATCTCACAATGACTCAATATAACTGGGAGATACTAGATAATTGGCTAATTACACATTGAACATCAACCTTGAAATAGAGCATGAGATAGAAATTATAACAAAATTATACAAATGAAGACTTAATGGATTTTATTTTGTTAGCTTCTAGGAAAACACAGCCAATGTGCAACTAGATATGCAATAAAACAAAACTTATAACCTTCATATCAGTGCTTTATCCATTGGGCTATATTCTGACTCAGATATAATATACTGAAATTAATATTTGCCAAAGACTTCAAATCATAATACAACCACCCCAAAATGCATACTACTAAAAGAATCCTTTCAGTGTGTCAGATGAATCAATGCATAAATCAAAGCCTAATTTAATCTGATCCTAGATCAAAACTCTCAAATAAGTACATAAACATAGAGAAAAATATGCTAATGAATCAAAAAATTCATAATTCATATGACACATAACACATGAGAGATTGGAATTTGGATCTTTGTATTAAATTTAAAAAATCTCATTTCAGTATACAAAAATTATTCAGAGGTAACCTCTTCAATAACCTGCTAAAGATCTCTCAACTTTTATTTCTGGTTTCTTGCACTATCTAGTACAACTTATACTATCTTTCCCCTCTTGACTGAAAACTTTACAAATGGTTTTCAATACAAATTTTCCAGCCCTTTCCAATGATCTTGGGAATCCTTTTATAGATTAGGATTGAAACAAGCTTCAGATCAATTGGATTAAGGACAAAATTAATGACTCACTAAAAAGACAAAATAGCTAATGGAGTGATAACCACTCTTGTTACAATAGATATTCAACAAATTTTGTCTTTTGACCACTTTGTACTTGTAACTTCTTCAAAGTTGCTAGGTGTGTGCCTTTTGGAATCTGTTGGCTTTGATGTTGGTGATGTAGGATCTTCACTTTCAATTGTATCAACCAATCTATTGGATTCATTGTCCACCTTCATGTTATCACCTTCACTTGGATCAACTATTATGTACTTGTTTTTCCATGAAGTGCACACCTCATCACCTGACCAGTTGAAGTTGAGGATCTCATCTTTTCTATTTTTAATTTCTTTCTAGGTAGTATATGCCTTCTCAATCTCATCTAACCAGAATCCAAAAAATGCTTTGGCTTTGCCTACTATCTCAACTATCTAAACAAATAGTAGTGTACTCTCCAATGTAATAATTCTATTGGTCCTTGTTGCTAAAGCTTCATTCATCTGCTAATTCAATAGCACCTCATCTTTGATATCTCTATTTTTCTTGAAGAGAGTTGGGAACATCTCATAACGGTCTTTTGAATATTCCCTTTTTAGGGCCATTACCTTTCTAATGACGATGCTCCTCCTTATGTCTATGTCCATGAGAAGTTTGACACATTTATGAGTGCCAGTCAAGACTATGTCAACATCATTCTCTTTCTTGCAAGTGGTGTGGAATAATTTCAACTCTCCTCCCTTCCCTTTCCACTTATACACCAATTGGTCTAATTGTTCCTTGTCTACATTCTACTCATCCATGATGCTAACAATTTTCTTTCCTTGTGCATAGATGGTTGTAGGCATCAATTCATGTGTACAATGTATAAGGGTGTTGTATATCTTATTTTACGCCTCTCTCTCCGGTTTCCCACAGCTTTCCAAGGGCTGGGGTTAGTAGCCAAGGTTCACAAGTGCATGCAAATCTATTAAGCAATAACTACTAAACGAATAATCAAAACGTAAGCAATAAAATGTACAAACAACGAAAAGGAAGACAAATGAATGCAAACCCTTCGAAGCTTGAAGCTTCTATTGTCTCTCTCTACTCCTTCAATAACGCTGTTCTTGATGCTCAGTATTGGCTGGGCAGCGTCTATGACTTGAGAAGCGTCAAGATGTTGACAATTGCAAAGTGTGTGTGTGATCGCAGGATGGCCTGAATGCTGACAGAGTAATGGCGCTTGTGAACTTGAAATCCTGGATCCTTCAAATGGTTATGAAGGATTCATTATATAGGAATGAGTGATGAAATGAGTGGTTGAGATCAATCCCAGAGATGGGGAGATGAACGGTTGTGATCAAAAGCAACAGGA
>MU226746.1:1413295-1429402 GCA_018584345.1 Thuja plicata | reverse complement strand
AGCTGAGAGCAATTTTACAAATCTTGCAACTCCATGCATAGAGAGCTATGGATCAATTTGTGAGGGCTCATTCTTGAGTTTTCTTGCATGTAAGGATTCATAGAAGTGCACTACTTTTGTGTGTACAATACCTACCAAAGATTCTCTAGAAATGTATTTTTAAGTTCTCAATTCCTCCATAACAATAAATTTCTCACTGTAACATGTGGGAAAAGATCTCAAAAAAATTTCTACAACTTCATTATCTATTAAGGTACCACAAACACATATGATTGCACAAACTAGATCAATTACTCTTTGCAAATAAACTAAGGTAGTTTCACCTTCACTCATCTTAATATCTTCATATTTTTATTTTAATCCTTTCAACTTAGCTTTCTTAACATATGTATCAACTTCATGAATAGTTTCTAATTTATTCCATACCTCATGTGTAGTCCTTTATCCATAAATGTGAGAATATTAACAATAAGGTATATCACTGATCAAGGTCTCTCTTTCTATCATGTTCTCCTTCAGTTTAGTCTTTTCATCTGTAGTAGCATTTGTTAGATCATTTAGAATAGCATAAGGTTTCTCATTAATATCTCAGTACTCATCTTGTGTTCCTATGCATATGAGGTAGGTAGTCATCTGATCCTTTCAAATTATATAGTTATTTCCATAGAACTTTGGTCTCTCCTTTCCTATACTTTCCATGGCGGATCTCCTTCAAGTGGTCAAGTTTATTCAAAAGGACTAGGATCTGATACCAATTGTTAGGCCCAAAAGGAGGCAAGTACAAATGAGGGGGGGTGAATCAGCTATACATACAATATAACTTTAATTTCACTTTTTCCAACTATATCTGAAAGATAAAAATTAAATGCAAGATCCATAACACGTAACAAAGAACACAAGGTTTGTTATCAAGGAAACCCAATTAAGGGAAAACCCCAGTGGGAATCAAACCCACAAGATGAATACACTCTATTGAAAGCACTACCCAGTTAAGAGAAAGAAAGGATGCAGAAGAAACCATAGGATTATAGCCTAATCAGTAGGCACACTTCTTGGAGCCACTATTCCTAATACAATTATAGGTATGGCCCTCAGTCGGGTTCACCAATCTATCTTCAATTATAATAAGGTGGATAGATAGTCCATTACAAATGAACTGAAAAACAACATCTCCAATGCCAATATAGTTCCAATGAAGTACAAAATCTTCCTTTAAAGCAATAAAAAATATTCTTACAATCACACACTACCATATCTCTCTCTACTCTTGACAATTACAAAATGATTTCTCATTTATACTGATTACAAATAATAATCAACTACTAGGTTGGCTAGACCTATTACAATAAAAGATATAGAAAATAAGCCCAATCTCCAAAGAGATCCAAATAAAGTTGGCTAAGACATAGATATGACCCAAATATTCAACCACATACAATAGTGTATCACCAAAATAACGTCAATAATCTCAACATGTTACTCCATTAATTCGGCTAAGACCTAAATGAAGAAACACCAACACGCTACCCAAAAAGAAAAATCCAATCACCTCAAACAATGAAATCTAATAGCATGATCATTACATGATCCAAGAACACCAACAAGCACCATGAATATTTTCCATAATAAAATCCAAACTCATCTATATATATAATCAATAAGAAAACTAAAATACCAAACTCTGTCACAACAAAAGATAGCTTGTTGTGCTCAGAATCATGAACAAAAATAGTTGTGAATGCAGTGACAAGACACCATGTAACCAGAAACTTTACAACCTATGAAACATCAAATCAAATTTGTACCGGTCCAAATGCTCAACCTCTATACACAAGAACACTTTGACAACAAAAACCAAATCTCGATCAAACCTCACTGAAAATGACATCCCAACATCTGCGAACCTATTGGAATTAATGGGAAGTGTGTACTAAGAAGGGAGGGGTGAATCAGCACCTCTAAAACTTTTGTATCTTTTAACTTTTATCAAATGTTTATCCAACCATTTTTTCTATACTATCTTGATGTAAGATATATCAATTCATAAAATTAACCATACATGTGAACATTCATAGAAACATTTATGAAAGTAATTGACACATAACACAAGATATGATATCACAGAAAACTCTTGTTAGGAAGTAAAAACTGCGGTGGGAATGACAACCACAAATTCTTCACTATCTGCAGATTGGAAGGGGCCAGTTAAGGCTTACAATTTGATCACTTCTAATGATCTCCCCTTTTAGGAGTATCAATAGAGACCTGTTAAAGTCTACTTTGTTAAGAGATTTTGCAACACTGTTGAGTGTGCACTCGGTTAAGAGATTTACAATTGCACTGTTAAATCCACCTTCCTTGAAAGGATTTTTACACTTTACTTCACTTGTTCGAATGAGAGAAAATTACAATTTGACTTGGTGTATGAAATATCCTTTTTCTGATTACAGATCCATTTAATATTACATGAATAAGTATATCACCTAATGGTATTGAATAATACCTTTGTTTCTCGGTAGCCTCTATTCTTGCTTCTTGATAACCAAATTCACCTTTTATTGTTCTGGTTCTTGAAACTTTTAGTATGATCCATAGATGTGCTTGTAGGATTCATTCATCCTCTCCTCCATTCTCACATCATAGATGATGAATGATTACAACATCTATTTATAAGATAGATTGACCTAATCAAGTTTCACATAAAAAAATATTAACTCTAAGATCACATGTTTACAACTTTACCTTGATCTCCTAGTCTATGTGTTTTAAATCAGTTAGACTGATTAAAACACTTACAATAATGTTTCTTGTCCCTAAATTAATGGCTTTAAAAGAAAATAAAGATTTTATAAATAGAACATGAATATTTTATCTGACGTGCAAGTCAGATCCACTTTTTGCGGGTTGTAACTGACTTTCATTTTATGTCGGTTGGTTGTGCTATGAAGTCAGTTATGTGTGTGTTATTTTTTGGTTCTTGCAGCTACAACATAACACTTCAATAAGTCATTTTATCAATGAAAAAAAGGGTTAGAAAGCATATCAATAACTAAAATTGACCTATTACTTCCTATCTAGGAGGAGTATGAAAAATGCTATAATTTCCCTTAGATTATGCATTTGTCAGTGACATATACAACCTAGAATGAAAGATTCAAATGAAACTAATTTATATTCCCAAGAAACATGAATTTTAAGCTCTAAAGATGAAGATTATGAAAATGCATAACATGAAAGCTAATAATACAATATGGGTCTCTAATATTATGAACAACATAATAATGCTTTCAAAAATCCAAAATCAGGGGCCCATTGAGCTTAAAACTCATTCTATTTATAGAATAAATTAGGAGTGAGAGGAGAGATAAGGCCATTAAATGCATGTGTAAGAGCATTAATGAGGGATAGAATTTATGAGGCATGGTGAGGGTATAAGAATTAATGATTCATTTATGAGAGCATTAATGAAGCATGGTGAGGGTGTAAGTCCAAGCTTGAGAAAGTGGACTTTGAGGGAAGGGGAGCTTGAGAATGTGGACTTTTAGGAATGAGTTGAATTCCTAATCAAGAGTTTAGGAATGTGACATCATTAGGAAGTGGGTTAGGATGAGATTAAGATTAGAATTAGGCTTAGCATGGGTGAAGAGGTTAGGATTAGTCCAAACCCAGGGTTAAGGTGGTTGAGATAGGTCAAGTTAGGGGTTAAAGGGGATATTAATGAAATGAATTATATAATTAATATATTAATTCAATAATAGGAGAAATTAATTATTTAAGCTTGTGGTTTCTTTTGATAATTAATCATGACTATAGCCAATTAATTAATTTAATTAGGCTAGGGGATTGGCTTTTACAAGTGATGAGGTGTAATTAGGATTTTATTTAATTCCTTTTAATTAATTAATTTATTCATGTTTTTGATTTATTTTGATAGAATTGAATTGATTTGGCTAAGGCAATTAATGTAATTTAGTGATTAAATCACTTAGGAGATGAAACTTGATTTGAATGAATTATGTCAGTAGTTTGAAGAATTATTTTGACATAATTGGGGGTATGATCACACTTAGGAAAAATAGAGTCTATAGTCAGAGAAGACCAAATTAGGGTGGTTACATTTGTGCCTCTTTGAATAGATGTGCGAGCAACATATTGATTCATAGAAAGTTTTCGATGTTGAATTTAGAAAGTTTGATAATTTTGCTCATGATCAAATGAAATTCCTGGTGAGATCAGTCTTGAACTTGATTGAACTAAATTGATAGAATTGACTTTGAACTTGATCAAACAAAGGTCAATAAGCAAAGATCTTAAAGATACCAATTTTGAACTTGGTTGTTGTCCAAAAATTGATGATACTGACTTTGAACTTGATCGAACGAAGGTCAGTACAAAGCTACCAAGAGCTTCTAATAAGAATCTAAGAAAACATAGACATAGGATATCCAACTTGTGAGAACCAAAACCTTCAATTTAACAGTCTTGACTTAGTCAAGGAACTGTCATGCCTTTAGTTTTTTCGATGATGAAGTCATTTTAATGTTGTTTTGAGAAAGAATTTGATTGATGATAGTGTGATCATGCCCCCTCGGGAATGAAATCGAAGATAAAAATAAAATCCCACTGTTGAAATGATGTATCACTTGCATGGGTCAGTTAGATCAAGAAAGAATTAAGTAGAAGAAGTGAAGAAACAGAGGCGTATTAAGAGAAAACACACTTGTACAATGTTAATTACATTAAAATGTGAGTTTTGAGTTGGGTAAAATGATGTCTGACCAAGATTTTTAATGAATAATGTGCAATGTGATGATATAGAACCTAGAAAATGGATTGTGTAAAGCTTGACAAATCATTTTCAAAATATATGGAGAAATTATGCACTTTCAAGAGCTGTCGTAAAAAGTTTACTGCACTATGTAGAACAATGTTGGCACATTTGATTTCATTCCTGATTGATCAGAAAGAGAACCAAATAAGTTTCAATTGTTGGGAAGGAGTTGTGGAGCTCCTAAATAGCTCAAAAAGGAAAATATATAGGCCCAAATTCACTTTTTACTCACTCATTTTCACTTTTCACTATAGTAATTCAGAGAGTTCTACAGAGAAGATGGTGGTCCCAATGGAGAAGCATCATTTTGAGCTTGACCATCAACATCAGTGTCCAGCTAACTACCCACCTCCGGTAAGTACCTAAAAACCTATATTTTGAAATTTCTAGTTTTCATTTTCATGCATTTTGGTGCAAGTTATAGGCATTTAAATTTTGCATTGCATCCTGTATTTGGCATCGCATCCTGTAAATCCCGTGTCGCTTCCAATTTTTTCCAGATTTCCCATGTTTCTTCTTGTAAATCTAGGATTGCACCCCGTTGTAGAGTTTTTTGTCGCATGTTGTGATTGTTAATATTTTGCAAGATTGTGCACCTTGTAAAAATAGGGTTGCACACGGCATCCCGTGTTGCATCCTATGAAAATAGGGTCACACCCCAGATGCCCCATCGCATACCAAAAATTGGGGATTGCATCCTGTAAAGAGGATCACACCCTATAAAAATAGAGTCACATCTAGTTTTTAACCTTCTGATCTACCCAATTTGCCTATTTTTATCTGTTTGATGACCAAAAACACTTAGGTGATAGGTTTTTTTCTTAGTTTCCTTAGATAAATTATTGATTTAGGTTGTTTATGTAATTGTTATCTGTGAACAGGTTCCATTTGGGGTGGTTTCCTTCTATAGTCCATATCCTGGTTGCATTCTTTCTTTAGCGTGAGTGTTGATGGGTGACAAGGCTGAGTTAGTCACTTGTGTAGGTTTATATTCATTGAGAGATATACCTGACATCTAGTTAAATCGAGGGTTGTTGACTACTCTAGCCAAGAGATGGCATCTAGAGCATAACACCTTCCATCTCCCCACTGGCAAGATGAGATTCACACCAGAGGATGTGTGGCAGATACTTAGATTTCCTTTGATAGGGCATGAGGTTCATTTTGATTCTACTTCTGCCACATCGATTGCTACTACATGACGCTTCTTTGGAGATGCTACGATCGCTCGCTGGTACCTTTCATGGGATTACATGTGTGATCATTATGATTTTCTACCTATATATTTAGTTGGTTTGATTGGAGGTATCTTGATGTCGGATCATGGAAAACATGGATTTATGGTGGGTTGGGTCGACATGCTTGAGAAGATGGTGGTTGAGAGATGGAGATTTGCATGGGGCAGTTGTATAGGGGGTCATATGTACCAAGAGTTACATGAGATAGTGTACCATTATTCACAGAGCATGACTGTTGGTACCATGGTTCTTCAGATCTGGGCCTAGGAGCACATTCTAGTGACATGACCAATAGTTGACGAGTAGCGGGTAGTAGATCAGCCTGATGTATATATGTACTCTAGTTGGATACAGCAACCCCATCTGGGAAAGGTGGAGTAGTGGCACTATTTTTTAGATGATATTATTGGAATAGTATGGAAACCATAACTTGGATGTGAGGAGTGGTTATCTGACATGCGCCAGATGCCTTATTTTTTTTAGAGCAGGTACCTGATTGGGCATACTAGATACATCATTGAGCGATTTTTGGTGACCCATTTTTGAGGTAGTATGGATGAGTACAGGGTAGATGCCAAGATCTTACTATGTATGCACTGATACGAGATGAGACACCACTATGGGGATGACAGTTGGAATATGAGACTGCGTAGAGAGCCATTACAAAGATGGTAGTCATACCTTAGGAGCTGTGGCCTAATGTAGCCAATGTTGGATATTAAGTGTGATACCTTGTAGAGATGAGATAGTATCGTGTTCCACATTTTATAGATCTAGGGGAGGTGTGTCCTCAGATTGAGGATCCATTGGATTATGATCCTGCTGAGGACCGACCGGTTAGAGGTCGAGGAGGATCCCAAAGAGACCAAGGAGCTATGGGGAGGGATGAAGGTAGAGATGGAGGGATACATGGGATATATTCACCTCCAAAAAGGGGATAGGGTCTTGATGATGGTGATGATGTAGATGATAGGGGTAGAGGGGATGTGGGTGGTACTGGAGAGGTGGCTAGCGACAGTGGGAGTGGTATGTGGACTCGCCTGGTATTTGTTGCTCCTAAGAGGGATCCAGGTCCTTTGTTGACTAGAGATCAGTAGAGGCAGAGACAAAAATAGCAAGATAGGCCACAAGATAGGCCACATGATAGGCCTTTAGGGAAAGATATAGGCAGGGGTCCAAGCCGAGATGGAGATGTATTGTCATAGTGTGAGAAACTTAGAGTGAGGATCATGACTTTAGAGGCCTTGCTTGCAGATAGAGATACATAGCTTGAGTAGCTCAAGGTAGAGAGAGACCAGAAAGGTGACATCCTTAGGGAAGAGAGAGATATGCAGGCTTAGATAGCTACCCACCAGGGACAGAGGGTAGCTTACTATTTTGCTTTATATCATGATGTAGTTCCAGAGGGTCAGAAAGAACTATCCTTTTCACACTTGGCTCAGTAGTTTGAGGGGGCCATGCCACCACCAGCTCCATTTGTTCCACCTCCTCCTCCTCTGCCAGAGCAGGGAGAGGGTGGGAGTCAGTCTTGATACTATATTTTTTCATATATTTTTGAGAAAATATTGTATATATGGATCCATTAGAGATCATTCTTTTGTACTCTGACATTTATACCTATATATCTGATTCATACTGATACTCTGATACTCATTTTGTAGACAGTTCCACATTTTTTTATCTATTCCATATCTGAGATAGTTGTTCCTGATCTTGATATGTTCCTAAATTCTCATGCTTTTGATAGATGTTCTAGATTTTTGATGCACATGCAATTATGTTTATCTTGGTCTTGTGATGAGTTAGATTAGATATGTGATGACATCATTTATGCTCATTGGATTTATTACTGATATGAATTAGTTTTTAAATGATACTAAGTGAATATGTAAATGAATTTTTTGGATATTTTCTTTATGCAAATAAGTGTATGGATGAACTTAAGATGTAAAATTAAATGCAATGCATGAATGCTTTATTTTTGTCTTTTTATCTTTCTCATTTGATAGATGTAGAATGTATGTCATGGATATGCAATGACATGATTATCAGTAATATTGATGTATGTAATTAACTTGGAATCCAGATGAATCAAGAATTTAGTTTAAGCTCAAGTCCTTTTTATGTTCTCTTTAAAATGAAGCATGCAGTCTCTAAATGCATCTATATGCAGACTCTTAGGACTATCATTGATTTGTATACATTGTAGATTTTATCATCATTGGACATTTGTTGTAACATACATCACTTGATAGTACAACTATCACTAATACCCAATAGTATCATGAAAGTGTGAATACTATGTGTATTGGATGCAATGTCGGAAATAAACTTAGGTATCAAGGCATAAAAGCTAGGACGACAAGTTAGTTATCTCCTTTTGATGTTTAGGTTTAGTTTCTCTTCAAGTGTAATGTAAGATATGCTACCCGTAATGACCTTGAAAATTTATATCCTTGGGTAAATCATGTAGCATACACCGTAGTGAGAATTTGATTTAGAAAATAGACAAGGAAATTGTTTCAACCTCACCGTAGTTTACACATAACAAAGATCGAGATATATGCGGCTATGCACTCATGTTGTTAGCTCTTACCATAAACATCCAAGTTAGGTGAAATTTATAGGATCATTTAGAACAATTACCATATATAGAAAACCAAGAAAACATTATGCCCCTTGTCCTTGCGACTCTTTTTCATTGAATAGATGTCATGGAGTAACTCGGAAAACATAACAATCACCAATTAAGAATCAATCAAAGAAAATTTATAATTGCTGAGATGCCCCTTGTACAAAACATCATGGGAACATAAAAGAATTATAACCAAACCAAGATCAAACTATGTGTTTAAGTAGTATTGAGAAATATTATTGATTCATTTCTCAAGCACAGTAGAGATTCATCAATCAAAATTTGAAATGTAAGCAATATGTTTCATGTCTGAGTATATGTGAGATTAATTGTGTCAGCAATTGCAATCCATGTAGTGTTTTAGAAACATTGGTTAAAGTGTTGAGAAACACTAGTTCATTTTAAGGTCCTCGATTTCAAGTGTTGAGAAACACTAGTTTGATGTCTGTTTCCATTTGGAGAGGCAAACCATCCTAGATAAGACGCTTATGACAACCTAGAAAATGCAAACTAACCATTCTAGCATAGATGCCCCTAGTGCAGAATGACTATTCCTAAGATGCAAATGCAGACAAATCCTAAGCAAGGATAGGACATTTGTAAGAAATCAAAGTCACCAAATAGCATAGGTGCAAGTATGAAAGTTTAGTGTCATCAGTGTATTGATAGATAGAGCACAGAGTTCGAATGACGCATGTTTGCCAAGCTTTCACCACGTGGCAAAGCTTTTTTATTTGTGCTACCAAGATGCATGTTTGCTAGGTTTTCATCAAGGCACTTTTTCTCTTTTTCTATTTTTTTCATATTTTTGTATTTTTATTATTTTTGTAGTATCAAGGTGCCTGTTTTCCAAGTTTTCACCAAGGATACCTTTGTTGAGGACTTTATACACTATTTTTGAATTTCTTTAGGATCAATTTTCTTATTTTTTTGGTATTTTCTGAGATTTTCACTACATAGGCTCTGCTAGCCAGACATCAAGCATAGAACCACTTCAAATGTAGAGTATTAATGGGATCTCAAAGAACATCTCCTTTAGGTGTAGCTAGCTGATAAGCTCAAGTCCCAAAATTTGTAGTAATGACATAAGGTCCTAGCCAGTGGGGTTCAAACTTTCCTTTTTTTTTTGTTAGGCTAGTTCTTATGATTCTCTTTCAGGATGAGATCCCCCACTTGAAAGTGTCGTGGTTTGAAATTTTTATTGTACCCTCTTGACATGCATTTTTGGTACACTTTTAGATGATCAAATGCTTGTTGCCTACGCTCATCAAGTAAGTCTAAATAATTTACCCAATCAATGTGGTATTGTTTGTCTGTAACAAGACCTTCAAAAGATACCCGAAAAGATGGGATTTCAACCTCAATAGGTAATAATTCCTCAATGCCATAGACTAGGGCAAATGGCATGGCTCCATTTGATGTTTTGATGCTTGTTCTTTAGGCTTAAAGTGCTAGATTTAATTGTAAATGTCAGTCCCTGCCAGACTTACAGTTCTGTGTAGGATTTTGAGAATGTTCTTGTTAGATGCCTTAGCCTATCCATTACCTTGAGGATAATAGATTCAGGAACAATGTTGAGTAATATGAAACTGTGTGCAAAGGTCTTCAATGTCTTGGTTTTTAAATTGGCCCCCATTGTCTATTATAATTAAAGAGGGTATGCCATATCTACAAATAATGTAGTTCAATATAAACATAGCCACCTGTTTGCCAGTGGCTTTGATCAGTGGCACGGCTTCAACCCACTTTGTGAAATACTCAATGGCTGTAATGATGTATTTGTGTCCACTTGAAGAATTAGGATATATTTGTCCAACCAAATTAAAGGCCCATTGTTGAAATGGCCAATGTGTTATGAATGGTATGATTTCTCTAGTAGGAGCATGGATGAGATTTCCATGTGTTTGGCATTTATGACATGTCTTTGAAAATTGAATAGCATCATTTTCCATTGTGGGCCAGTAATAGCCCACTCTTAGTAGTTTCTTAGCTAGTGAAAAGCCATTTGAGTGTGATCCACATATACCTTTGCGGACTTCTTTCAATGCGTGATTTGAATCTTCATGTTCTAAACACCTAAAAAGTGTACCATCGAGACCTTGTCTATATAAGTTATTAGTAATGAGGACATAACACAATGTTGTCTGAATTAAGGCTCATTTTTCATTTCTAGATAGGTCATGGGGTATAGTTTGGTCATTTAGGTAAGCAATGATTTTAGCATACCGAGATGGGTTTTGGGTTTTCAAAGCATAAATAGTTTGGTACTCAGGTGTATCAAAGGCTAGGTAGGATAATTCTTCTACCAAGAAGTCATAGAGGAATTTATGTTCCTCTAATTTTAACATGGATGCTAGTGTATTCATAGCATCTATAGCTTTATTATCTATTCTTGGTATTTTCTAGAATGTGATGAAGACAAATTACTTCTTTAAGTCATCAACTAGTTATTTGTAGGGCATAAAATTCTCATATTTGGTCTAATAATCTCCATTTACTTGATTGATAATGAGTTGGGAGTCACCATACACATGTAACTCTACAATATTCTATTCCATAGAAAGTTTAAGACCATTTACCAATGCTTCATATTCAGAAATGTTATTTGTGCATGGAAACATTAATTTGTAGGACTTGGGTATTTTGTAGCCTTGAGGAGTTATGAATATAACCCCTGCTCCAGAGCCTTGTTGCATGAAAGAACCATCAAAGTACATCTTCCATGGATAATCAGTTAGATGCATAATTGTTTCATCAGGGAACTCAATTCTCAAAGGTTCATCATCTTGGAGTGGTGAATCAGCTAATTGATCAGTGAGGAGTTGTCCTTTAATAGCTCTTCTATCCACGTACTCAATGTCAAATTTTCTCAGAATTAGGACCCATTTTTCTAGTCATCCTATTAATGTTGTCTTGCTTAAGAGGTATTTCAAAGGATCTATCTTTGCAATGAGATTTACTGTATGTGATAGCATGTAATGTCTCAATTTATGTGATGTGAAGACAACTGCTAAGAAAGATTTTTCAATTATGTTGTAATTGAGATCATAAGATACTAGTGTTTTGATGATATAGTAGATTGCTCTTTTCTTTTTAGTTTCATCCTCTTGTGCCAACAATACTCCCAGTGATGTAGCCATAGCTAAAATATATAGGAGTAATGGATTTCCATGAATGGGTGCCATGAGAATCAGAGGAGTAGCCAGGTACTCTTTCAATTCTTTGAAGTTAGTTTTATAATGTTCATCCCATTTGAAGGTGACACCTTTATGTAGAAATTTAGTAAAGGGTTGTGCTTTGTCTGCAAGTTGTGACATAAATCTCCTGATGGACTGGAGTCTTCCTTGTAATGTCCTCATTTGACTAATGTTTCATGGAGGAGTCATTTCTAGTATAGCTTTGACTTTTTAAGGGTCTACTTCAATTCCTTTTGTTGATATAATAAACCCTAGCAACTTCTCTGATTGAACCCCAAAGGCACATTTCTTTGGATTGAGCCTGAGTTGAAGTTTCTCCATCTGATCTAATATCTTCCACAAGTCTTCAATATGAGTATTCTTTTCTTTTGATTTAGCTAAGGTATCATCCACGTAATCCTCCATGTTTTTATGCATCATATAATGGAATATGGTAGTCATAACTCTTTGGTATGTAGCACCTACATTCTTTAACCCAAACGACATAACATTCCAGAAAAAATCTCCCCATGTGCATGTGAATGTAGTCTTCTCTTGATCCTCAGGAGAAATTTTAATCTAGTTATAGCCCAAGAAACCATCCATTAATGAGTACATTTGATAGCCTACTGTTAGATCTATGATCATGTCAATGTTTGGTAGTGGAAAATCATCTTTAGGAAATGCTTTATTTAAGTCTCTAAAGTTTGTATAGATCCTAATAGATTTTTCTATTTTAGATACTAGTACCACATTAGAAATCCATCCTGCATAAGAGATGCTTCTTATGAATCCAACTTTTAGTAATTTTTATACCCCTGCTTTCACCAGTAATACAACATGAGGATACAACTTTCTTAGTTTTTGTTTCATGGGTTTGATCCCAGGAGCTGTAGATAAATGGTGCATTATTAACTCAGGATCTAGTTGAGGAATATCTATTTAAGACCATACAAAGTTGATCTTTTTCTCTTTTAGGAACTTAGTGAATTATATCTTCTCCTCATCTGACAAAGATTGTGCTAGGTGAACAATTTGAGGAACTTTAGTTGTGCCCAAGTTAAATGGTTGTGTTTGTTCTATGAAAATGGAAGATCTTTCTTGAAAGTGCTCAGGGAGGATATCAAGAATCTCATATTTTGGTGCCTCAGGGAGGTTTTCACCATTAGATACGTCCTTTATTTTTACTATTTTAGAATCTCACACTTCCACAACGTGGTTTTCACCATCAGTTCTTTGCTTCTTTTTATTTTTCAATTTGTGACTGAGAAACATGATATCCTCGCGTGACATGTTCACTCTCCTTACATTGGTGGAAGAAGGATAAGGTTCACAAGCATTTAGGTAGAAAGCTAAACTGTAGTCAGTGGGGAAGTTCATGATAGGATTAGGATCTAAATTCATCTAATCAATTAAGTCAGGGTTTATCAAGGATAATGAATCATAGTTTGGTAAGGACAACATCACATTAGCGTCAAAAATATTAACTGACAAGACATATTTTGTTAAGTTTACTGCTATAGTGTTTAGATCATCAAGATTTAAACCGTCATTAATAGGGTCATTGTTAATAATATGTGGACCTATCTCTAGTGACTCATTAGTTGAGCTTTCTTCTTCTCTCAGTAAAATGGAACTCATTTCTTGTAGTCTCATAATGTCCTCTAGACCTAGTAAAACACTAGTTTCTTCATAAAGAATTTGAGGTAATGATATCTCATCTAATTCTAGAACAACAGTAGTGTCAGGGGAAGTGTTAGACCTCTCCCCTCTTTGAAATATAGGTTCCAACTTATGAATCACATCTACTTCAATGTCCATTGTAGAATCAAATAGGACATCCCATTCATAGTCATGTGACTTTGTTATTTCATCATCTGATCTATTTAGAAATTCAGCAATAGTTACCTGATGTATTCTATTAGCCACTTTTAGATCAAAGTGTGGTAAATCTAGGACATGTAAAATTGTGACCAATTACCCCCAGTTAGGATGTGAATCATGTTTTCAGGGTGTGTCTTCAGTATTTGTTTCTATCAATGGCATTTCTGGAGTGTCTCCTATTGTTTCCTCTACCTCTTGAATAGTAGCTTGTGTTAATAAAGGAACATGAGTGTCTTGTGGTGTCTCAAAGCTAGGTACATAAATTTCTCCTTAATATTTGGGATACTCTGTACCAATATGTAATAATCTCTCATAGGTCCATTATTCTAGTTCTGTCTATTCTTCTTCATCACTTCTTTCATCAAAGATTGGACCATCATTTGAAGTAGGGTTTTCATATTTATTATTGAAACCTAGTCCTATTTTATCTTTGGTATTCCTGAATTCCATGTGTATAGGTTCAAAAATTCCCTTTCCTTTGTCTCTTAAAGGTCCTTCTCCTTTATATCTCATTTGTTTGAGAAGATCATATCATTTACCATACTTTTCTAGGGATATTTCCACATGTTTTACCTCATTTTCCTTTGGTTCTCCCTTGTAAATCCAAGCCAAGACTACTTTTTATTCTTTTTCATCCTCTTGAGAGGTAGATGCTTTAACCATACCAATTTCTTTGTGAATTTATGGCTTTTTGGATGTAGTGGGTGTGAAAGATGGGGAAGGTTTCCCATAGGATCATGGCAACACTGGAAGTTTTGTCAATGATGAGGTCATGTCCAGCTTGTATTCTCCCATACTAGTTTCTTCAAGTTTTAAGGTCTTTCTAAATCTTTTCATAACCATGTCTTTGGTAGTTTTAGGTACGGTTTCTTTTGGAAATTCTTTTTTATGAGGGACCATACTATCTGCTTTAATATTGTTGCAAGTATAATTGGCATCTGTAGGAATTGTCACTTCCACCCCATTATGTGGGAATTTGATACACTGGTGGTAAGTAGATGGTACTGCTTACATTTCATGGATCCAAGGTCTCCCTAATATTATGTTTTAAGCCAAGGGTAGATCTATAAATTGACATTTCACATTTCTTTCAACTAGTCCTATTCTGAATGGTAGAACAATGAGGCCTTTATAGGATCTTTCTTCTTCACCATAAGCTTTGATAGTGATCTTGCTTCTTGAATCAATGGTTTTTTTCTGAGAGACCCAACTTCTTGATGAGATTGAGAGTGCAAATGTTTAACCTTGCACCTCCATCTATCAATACACATCAGACATGGGATTTGTGAATTAGGAATTCAATATGAAGGGGTTGATTATATAGATGCTTAAATGATTTATCATCTTCTTTTGAAAAAGAGAGGTAATGTGGTGTTGAGATATCATTAACCATTGCCTGGAATTTGTCTACATCAATGTCCTTTAGCACATTTGCAGAATGTAGGGCTTGTTCAAGAATTTCCCTATGCACTGAGGATATTTTAAGTAACTCAAAGATGGAAATTTGATCAAAGGTTCATTGCAATTGATGCACCAAATTATAGTTCACTGTTGGAATGGTAACTATTTTTCTTGCTGCCGCTAATTTAGGAATAGTGACAATAGGTACCTTGGAAGTGGTTTCTAGTTTTGATGAGGAATTATGTCCTTTGATTGTGACTTGTGATTGAATTCGCGTCACTACATTTGATTGGGAAGATTTCTCTTTAACACCTTTGATAGTGACCACATTAATTGATTTATATTTAATGTCTAGCATGCTGATCACATTATTGTTATTGGAGTAGGTGTAGTTTACTTCATTTCCTTTTCCTTTAGATGCTTCCCCTTTCTCATAATTAGGGAATGATTTGTTAAATTTCGTATGGTCTTCATTAGTGGTGTGTCCTTCCACTTTGATCTTGCCTCCTTCAATAAGGTCTTGTATAACATGTTTGAGTTTAAGACAATTATTATTCTTATGTCCCTTATTTTTGTGAAAGACACAATAAGAATTGTCATCCCACCATCTTGGTCTGAATTTAGGTTCCCATGGTTTTGAATCCGGGATTGTAAGAACTTTGTTGTCCAAGAGTGTTTTCAAAATATTCTCAAGAGGTTATCCCAAAGGAGTGAATGTTCTTTGAGGCTTGGAAGTCCATGGTTGACTCTTGTTGTTCTCATTGTTTTCTTTAGGTATTAAGGTTGTTACTGTAACACCCCAAAATTGGCACCTAAATCAATCAATTTTGGTGCATTTTCTCATCTTCAAAGTCCTATTGTATTAGGCAAATTCTTCTCCTAATTGACTTTAATTGACTGAGTTTCAAATGCAGAAAACCCAAATTTGCATAAATCTGACAT
>MU226746.1:1391361-1403605 GCA_018584345.1 Thuja plicata | reverse complement strand
TGGAGAAGGAAGCTACACAGTTTGCCAAATCTTGTAAGCAATGTCAACTTCATGGAAACTTGATTCACACTCCAGCTAAGGAACTCATTCCTTTTATCACCTTTTGGCCATTTCAACAGTGGGCTTTTGATGTAGTAGGTCAGATATATCCATCTTCCTCAAAAGGACACAAGTACATCATCACTGCTATGGATTACTTTACTAAATGGGTTGAGGCAGTGCCTCTTAGTCTAGCTGATGGAAAATCTATAGCTATGTTTATCTTAAACTACATTATTTGTAGGTATGGTGTACCTTCCTCTATTATCATAGATAACAGGTGAAAATTCAAGAATAAAGATCTGACAGATTTATGTGCTAAGTTCAAAATCATCCAACATTGGTCTTCTATTTATTACTCCCAAGGTAATGGGCAAGCTGAAGCTTCCAGTAAAACAATTCTCAAGATCCTGCACCATACGGTACACAAATCTAGAAGGGATTGGCACCTCCAGATAAATCCGGCTTTGTGGGCCTATCACACCACTATTAGAACTCCAACAGGGGCCACCCCCTTTGCTTTAGTCTATGGCACAGATGCTGTACTGCCTATTGAGGTTGAGATTCCTACATTGCAAGTCTCTCTGAAAGGCCTCATCACAGATGATGACATGAGAATATCTAGGTTTCAATAGCTTTAGTTACTAGATGAATGTCAGAAGGTGGCGTTCGATCATCTTAGAGAATATCAAAAGAGGATATCAAAAAGCTATAATAAAAAAGTCAGACCAAGAGACTTCCAAACAGGTGATCTCATCCTGAGAGAGAACCCAAAAAATCAACAACAGCGGACTCAGAAAGGGAAGTTTGATCCCAACTGGCTTGGTCCTTATATCATTACTACAATATTTGGGTCTGGCACTTATCAACTCTCCACTATAGAAGGTGAACCACTCAAAGAGCCTATCAATGCTCTTCACCTGAAGAAGTTCTATAGTTGAGATATCTTCTGCATGCTCATGTACATACTTTATTTCTGAGAAAATCCTAAAAATTGTAAAATGTCCTAAAAAAATGATCATCTTAGTGAAAACCTAGAAAATAGGTGCTTTGATGTATCTATTATCTTGGTGAAAACCTGGCAAATAGGCGCCTTGATAATACCAAAAAAAATGAAAAATTCAAAAAATACAAATAAAATCAAAAAATTGAAAAGCTAAAAAATCAAAAAAAAGTGAAAAAAAGAAAAATGTGCCATTGATGAAAACCTGGTAAACAGGCGTCATGGTAGCAAAAATTGAATTTCTGCCAAGATGATGAAAACCTGGTAATAGGCGCCTCTTGTTTCGCAATGCTTTATCTGTCGCAGCATGTCTTGGCTTTCTTGCAGTTGCTTTCCTGCTTTAGTTTGCTTTCCTGCTTTAGTTCACTTTCCTGCTTTAGTGTGCATTTCGCTCTCAGCCATCTTCAATATTTTGCTTGATCTCCCATGGATTGAAACTGGTCATAATCAAGGGCATGTCCCTGGTCTAGGGGGCATTGTCTTGTCTTTTGCATCGGTCACCAGTGGTTCTCACTGCATCTTCCTGCCAATGCCTTGTAGCACTTCATCTCTTCTTGAGACTCTCCTTGCATCAATCACCAGTGGATCTCAATGCGTCTGCCTACTGATGCTTCAATCTTGTTATCGACCTTTATGCTTGAGAATCTCTTGCGAAAGTCACCAGTGATCCTCACTGAGTCTTCCTACTGCCGCTACATTATTGAGATTTCTTGCATTATTTCTCTATCCGTTGTGGCTCAGCTTTGATCCATTGGTTACTTGGGGGCATGGCTCCCCATTTTTGATCGCTCTTTGGTTTACACTTGAGTCAGTAATCTTTTCAGTCCTGAAGGACAACTCTCTACTGGCACAAACTGGTGTTTTTCAACACCTAAATCAAACAGTGTTTCTCAACACTCTCTTTGGACACATCTGTGTTTTTTAACACACTTCGAATTTCTCGTGACATAAACATCTCTCGATAGCAATCAAACACATTGCACTCACAAGCACAATAGTGTTTTTCAACACCCTAAACATAGACACATTTGTAAATCTTGAAACATGCTAAGATATGATTGACTCTTTCTTAGTATATGAATTTCATTGATATTTTTTTTGTCTACTGCTTGTTGGTGTGGTTTCAATGATCCAGCAACATCAAGTAAACATGGTGTATGTGATAAGAGCTTCTGCATTAAGGTGGAAAATCCTCACATCCCTCAATCTTGTTTATTTGTATGCCAAGGGGAGGTTGGAAATATCTCCTTGACTGTTATTACTATGCTTTTTTACTTGTGAACTGTTACTATACCAAACTGGAAACAATGTTCAGGTCACCTTGGCTTTTGTGCCTTTGGTGCTTACATTGGATTCCTATATTTTATCCGATGAAAGTCATATTCATATTCTTATGGTCGCAGCGGCACTAGTAAGGATTGTATTGACTCTGATGATCCAAAGCACCCGATGATGATAAATACGATGAGTCCAACAACCAAAGTCCTAGGATTGCATTTAGCTTAGGCTTGCATCTGCATTGTAGGCTTGCATTCGCATTTTAGGCTTGCATTATAGAAGTTTTGGTGCTCTCTTCACTTGTCTTCTCATTCTTCAAGGTCCTCATCTTTCATCATGGTTGTTTTCGACTGCATGAGTGTCTGATTCTCATTCCTGATCTTCGTACGTGCCCTTCTTTGGCTAGTATCTGTTGTATATTGTGAAGGCCCTACATGAGATGATTAGTACCATTGCATTCCATTCACTACATTTCCATAAATCCATTTGCATACATATATATCCATTTTCCATGTGCATCCACTATAAACATAACTCAAATCATACACAGCAATTATTCATCTAACATTTACCATAGCATTTTCATACATCAATAAAACATTTGCATTCCTAATCCATACATCTAAATCACATAGGAAATCATCTCATACGCAAATCTAAAACAATATATACACATGTACAATGATGCCAAAAAAATTGAGCTCATATATATATATCGATCGGTCCAAATATACAAGGGTGCTACTTGAGCACAATGGGTCAAAATGGTTGTACAAGCTACATCATAACCTAACCGCCTGGAGGAGGTGGAGGTGGCAGCATCCCCTACTACTGTGGTGGTGGACCCGTTGGAGGTGGTCCTGCTAGAGGTGGTCCTGCTGGAGATGGTCCCTGTGGAACAGCCTGAGCGCCAGCATACTCTGAAAATGGAAGAATCTGATCTGCTGCCTCAGGAACTGCAAGAGTATACGCCACATAGTAATAAGATTCCTGAGCAGCCTCATATCTAATATCTAACTATTCTCTTGACAGTGCCTCACGCAGCTCTCGGATCTCCCGGTCCCTCTCAGATATTCGAGTATCTCTGATGACCACCTGGATGTGAAGGTCATCTCACTCCCTCTGCATCTATCTCACTCTCTCCCTCGCTCTATGGAGAGCCTCCTATAGCTGGGAAACCTGGCCACCTGCTGGAGGGTCAGTAGGAGCTGCATCAGCCATGGCAGTGTCATCACCCTGCTCTGCAGCTCTATCCTGGCCACCACTAGGGCTAGCACCTGCATCTGATCCCATAGGCCTCGCAGGGATCGTAGTCTGTTGTGTTTGTGATCATACCACTCTATCCTACTTCTATAGAGGCGGCTGCTGTGGCTTCTATCCTAGAGGAGGACCCTACTATGCCTGCTACTGTGGTGGTGGCTACACCACTAGAGGAATCTGGCCCACCGACGATGTGAACCTTAAAAATGGACGAGCTAAGAGATGATCTCTGTATGCAGAAGTCACACCTGCATTTGTAACTGCTGCCATGTAATCCCACCGAGACGGCGGTACCCGAGCATCTATCATACTGCGCCCCCTGTCCAGTAATCTCTTCCACCCCTTCTTTGTCTCATTAATGAATTAGGCATATGGGCAATACTCTAGTGACACATCCTACGGCCTCCCAAACTGGCGCAACACTTGTGTAAGAAGGAATCGCTCAATGACTACAATAATACACCCTATCAGAGGATGTGAATAGAACTTGTAAGATAACTCATGGTGAGCATCATCCTAGACCTCAATAGCAGCTGATGGTCTCCATATGACTGCAGCCATATCATCTATCTGTCCCCGCCACTGCTCAGTCTTACCCAGCGTAGGCTGGGTCATCAGACCGGTGTATTTGTAAATGTACGGCTCTAATGGCTGTCGCATATCCTAGAAAATTGGCCTACATATGGGAAGGTGCTCCCAGGCCCAAATCTGCAATATAACCACTCCCACTGCCATAGTGCAGGCACCTTGATACACAACCTTGTGCATCTCATGATACATCTGGGCTAATATACACTCGCCCCATCCATATGTCACTGTAGGAACATCTAGCATCTTCTAGAGCATAATGCCCTAGCCACACTCCAAACCATGCTGACCACGATCAGGTACCAAGTGACAACTCAGAAATAATGCAAGAATGATTGCTAATGGATGATCCTAGCCATATATGCGTATCAACTCCTCCTAGTAGATAGCTCAGCCCAATACCAACTGATCCCAAAATATGGCCCTCAAGGCCTGTGTCCCATCTCTCGGCCTCGTGCAGTACTCAACGCGAGCTCCATGGAAAGGTACTCTCAGTATCTGGTATATGTCCTCCGGAGTCATAGTCATCTCTCCTAGTGCAAAGTGGAAGGTATTCATCTTCGAATGGAAACACTCAACTAAAGCACCAAGTAATCCATGATTTACCTGAATATCGGGTATATCACACAGATATGTCAGTCCCAATCCATCAATGTGGGCCCCGTCGACATCTGATAATCTCTGCAGCAGCTCACCCATGACAGGATGATGAGATCTAAAACTGATATTTGGGAGATTGACCTGCAACACAAAAGAACAAAATGGGATCAGTACCTCAACAATGATGATTTTCAAAGAAAAAGACAACACATGCAGCTACGAAACTACTCGACATACAGTTCAATTGGTTGACTCTGCGATGCAAGAAATTAACTTTTTTTTGCTCTTTTGCCTTTTCTCATGCGAGAAAACTATTTTCTCGTGTGAGTAAGCTCTTCTGCAAGAAATTTCATGCGAAGTGGAACTTCTTTACGTGCAAGATTCTAGAAATCTCGCGCATCTCATGCACAAACTTTGTGTGAGCTTTCATGAGGGGCCCGCGCGCGGAAACCCCAAAGCACGCGAGAAAATAGTTTTGTCACGTGAAAGGTGATCAGCCCTGGCGTGAGGAAACTATTTCCTCACGCGACAATTGGAAAAACACTATTCTAAAATGCTTAAAATATGCTACTAACAATAAAAATGGTAATTTTTTTGCAGAAATATAGGATGGTGTTACGAATACTCACAAGTGCGTCATACTCCACTGGTTGGTTGTGCCATCTAGTGCACTCAAATCAATGCATATGTACAGGAATACTCTCAAGGTCAGCTGGAACTCTCACCATCTATAAAGTCAAAGGTGAATAATGATTTGAAAATGACCCCTCCCGGCCTTATATAGCCTTTGACCTAATTTTTCAAAGTGCTCCGTTTTCTGCAAAAATTGCACCCTTGGCTAATTGGACCATTCTAGATCCATTTTCATGATCAAAATCGAAATCTAACACTCTTAAGTAGCTCAAAATCACATTTTAAAATCATGGGACCGACGTGATCAGATGCTCGTGCAGTCACTCTTTTGATGCTGGTTCCTTGTCAGGATTTTTCTCTAGTCATTATTTTTTTAGTTTCTGCAATATTTTCATCAAAGTCAACTCTTGTCAATTCTGGTCAACTATGGTCAAACCTAATCAATAAGACCTCTCGATCGCTCTAAAATGATTATGCTATCTCTTTATCTATCTTTTTCTGTGATTTCTCGCTCTCATCTTTATGATGTGTCTTCTTTCGATTTCTCTCCCGAGGGGGCAGGATGATTGCATCATTGAACCTTTTTCACATTATTCTCAAATTAGTCTAAATCTAAAGTCCTCGTCGCTAGGGGCATCTCATCACTTGGGGCATATTCATTTTTTTGTACCTTATGGTCAAAATTGGATATTCCATGGTCTTGAATCTCACATCTCGTTATCTATCTTGCTAGGTATCTGAGCAATCTAACTCGGATCCTTAAGAATCATGCTTCATTTTAGGAGACAGTCCTAAATTGATTATCTTTTGGGACAGGTATTGGGGCAATCTAACTCTAATTCCTGAAGGTTGAGCCTCGATCTGGGGACAGTCTTGTGAAAGATATCAATCTAACCAGTGTTTGGGAAATATGACCTAAACATTGGGGGATTAAGCTTTGTTCTGGAGAATATTATTGAAATCTCATTGGGTATTGGGGCAATCTAACCCTAATTCCTGAAAGTTATGCTTTGTTCTGAAGATAACTCTCAAAAACTCTTTAAACCATTACCTAGGCAATCTAACCTAGATCTCGGAGGGCTTACCTTCGTATTGGGGCAATCTAACCCCGATTCTGGAGATAGTCCTAAATCTTCACCAGCTCTTAGTGGACATTGGAGCAATCTAACCCCGATTATGATCTTCACTTCAGACTATTCTTTGAATCAATGCGCTGCTCGCACATCAATTGAAAGAGGGGCAAAATGTAACACCCCAAAATTGGCACCTAAATCAATCAATTTTGGTGCATTTTCTCATCTTTGAAGTCCTATTGTATTAGGCAAATTCTTCTCCTAATTGACTTTAATTAACTGAGTTTCAAATGCAGAAAACCCAAATTTGCATAAATATGACATTACACTTAATTCCTAAATTCTCAAATGATTATTAGCTAAAATCCCTATGATTAAATGATTTAATCCTAAAGTACTAAGTGCTTTTAATTAAATCAAATCTACCCACTTTGGCTAATATACATAAAAGGAATTGGAAGGTTATTTAATTAATTGAATGAATTATCCTCAAAAAGGGAATTCCATAATTCCATGTGAAAGGACACTTATGTGTCAATAATTCATTCTTTTATTTTAATAATCGTTGCTTATTTGTCTCAATTGGAGAATGAAGAGACAACTGTTTCTTTTCAAGAAACTCTTCATCCTCTCTCCTTGGTTTTCTATAAATTGGACCTCATTTCTTCATTAGAAGGGACTTTTTGTTTTTGAGCATCATTACTATAGGCAAATTTAGCTTTGATTTCATGCTTTTAGCTTACTTTGTTGCATAATTAGTATAATTCTTATTGGAATTGAGCATTGTTTAGCTTTCATTTATGATCTATTTGTAGAGGCTAACAATTCAATCTTATGCTTTAAGGCTTTCTAGATTCATTTGCTAATCCAATTCTAGCTTAAAAGCATTTCTTTCATAGATTACAAGCATTTTCCTTTCTAGATTAGAAGCATTCAATTTCTTAGATTAATTGCACTTTTACTTCCATAGCTAGTTGCAAATTCATTTTAGACTAAATGCACTTCATTTTCATAAGCTTAATCATGTCTTAATTCATAGATTGAAAGAGCATTTTTCTCATAACTAGATGCATATTTCTCATAGATAATGGATTTCTTCATTTACTTGCACTATTAAATCCTCCATGTTAGCAACGGTCAGGTTGTTGGCTCTCGTTCTGAGGGTAAACTTAAACAATCACACCTAATTAGGAGGCAACAGGTTGCTTCAATCACATTTGCAGAGCAAACAATTCATGTTTGTCTTTGTAAATTCATCGATAGTGTAAGGACTATGTTGTGTTTGTGTTGAATTAAGAGGTCCACATTCAGCATAAGATAGTTACCTTGGCATCTTTACTTGCTTGCATGCTATTCGTTAGATTGAACACTGTTGGTTTAGGATTGGCATTAGACGCATCTACTACTCCATTGTTAACAACATTCTTGTTTTGTTTCCACCATTTATTGGAGTTGGTATATTTTTTATCACTTTGGAGAGTGATTTCTCCCTTCTTAACCATGACTTCTTCAATACAGATGGCATTCTTGATCATCCTATCAAATCTAGGTGAATCTTGCATTTGCAAAGCATAGTTCAATTCAAGTATCAAGTTATTAATAATGATTTCCATCTTTTCTGATTTGGGAATATTTCTTGAATACCTTGCAAATATTTCCATCCACCTTTGTAGAAAGTGTATAAAGGATTCACCGATTCTTTTCTTTGTGTTACACAGTTCCATCATGGTTACATCATGTTGTATATTATAGGAATAATGTTGGATAAATCGTTGAATTAACTCCTCAAAATATTTCACCTTAGGTGTGAGTTTGGAGAATCACTCCATAGCATTTCTGCCTAGGCTTCCAGGAAATAGCCTCATTAGGTATGTAGGTTCATGCATGTACTCTATTCTTAGAGCACAAAACTCTCTCACATGGTCATGTGGATTAGTCTCTCCTATGTACTTGTCATATTTTGGACTTGCCATGTTGGGAGGAAATGGAACCATGTTGATACTCTTGTCAAAAGGAAATGGACAAATGGAGTCCAAAGAGTATTTTGTCTTGGGTTTAGCCTTCTCTTATTTGTGAGTTGCAAGTTCTACTTGTAGTAAGGTCATTTGTTTGGTGAGAATAGAGATAGGGGTTGATATCCCTTTTTCCTTTCATTTTTCAACATCATAATCTTTAGGTAATTTTACTCCAATGGATGATAGATGGAGAAAATATTTCTCTTTGTCTTCACCAATTATCTTTTCCAATATTCTTTGGAATTTCTTTCTTTGTTTGAGTCTTTTGTAATCTTCTTCAGGAATCTCTTCATCACTTTCTGACTCAAACAAAGGGCGTATGATGTTGACTTCTTCCTCATTACTAGAATTGTCTTGATCTCGCTGGTTTTTCTCCTGGTTGTATTCTACGAAGGCATTAGCCCATTCATTCTGATCAGCATCCATTGTTGGTGAGTCTGTGTCAAATAGAGGATTGCGAGATGTCTCTCCTTTTTGAAAATGTAGCAATATAGGAGGTACTTCTGATTTGTCAGCAAAATACTTATTGTGTCTTGTGTTAACCATGAAGTTGACTCTCAACTATGTCCAAAGTTTCCCAATAGTCTCAAGTGAGGTCTCAAATCATTCAAGTAAGTGTGTCCAAATTGTAAGGATTTTTTGTTGTTTGATGGATGTAAATGACTCCAGCATCAAAGGGTTAAAATGCCCTGACAGTGAGCTGTGAATCAAGTTGTTTTTAAGAGTGAATAGACCACACATTTTGAGACAAATTGTAAGAGTTCAAAATGACATGCAAGGTAGACCTAAAAAAGTTTTTGAAACAGCAACAGGGAGACCATAAAAAGAAACAGGGTCAGAATAATGAGCCAAAAGGGTATCCAAATAAACTAATTTTCTCTAAGAGGAAAATATGCAAGTGCCCACTGTTTGAGATGCAACACTCTGTATGCAAGCTTTTGCAAAACTATATGCAAGCCTAAGTATCCTGGATGCGACCTTTCTCCCTACAAGTGATATAGGATTTACCAGATGCAAGCTTGCACACTACATGCAAGTTTGCACAAGTAGATGCGAGCCATGATAGACCAAAAATGACTTTTTGATGTTTTGTCAATTTGATGTCTGATTTGTCTTGAATTTTGTGCAAATTTGTCTGATAATAGGTTGTTTTTTAGTCTTTTTAGTGAGTGAAAAATATATTATGTAGCCAGAGGATTGAATTTTGTTGCTTGTTTGAATGATTTATCTTGTTAATTGGATTTCAAACACATCAAGCATTCTTGCATTTTTAGGGGTGAACAGACACATCCTTACGCCCTATTTTCTAAGTAGAGGATGAAAATTATTGCTCATAGACTTAGGTACACACTTAAATGCTAATCAGAATATGGCCATCACTAAGTATGCAATGGCTCTAGTCATGATGTCATATTAGCTAACTCCAAATGCAAGTGAGGGCACAAAATGATGAGTATCTCGGGGCAATTACTTTTTTCCTTGCACAAAGATTATCACCCTTTCGGGGATGAATCAGGTAGTTTGACTACAAAGTTTGTTGTCGATGATGGGGAAATCTATTTGAAACTATCTCCCATAGAATTGAACAAGGAAAAATTGAGGCGTATAGCCCTATGAGTACTCAAATATGTGTAGTCTCGCAAGAAAGATTCAAGCAGCTCCGCTTTACACATACCCAAGCATGTTCAAGGAATAATGTCAAAATTCCAAGATCAAAACCAATTCCATCTTCTGAGGTTTTGTCCTACAAGGAAGAAATTATTTATAGTGATTTGGAAGGGTTGGCATAAAACCTTTCCTCTCTTGGGTCATTCCTAGGAGATTTTTTCCTCAACCGGCAGGCCCTCTAATGTTGAATAAGCATACAAAGGATTGGTGAGCTTAGGATTTCAAGATTTTTTATTCTTCGAAAGAAGAAGAGGATAATCTACTAGTCCATTCTGTTTTCTCCCAAAATACTTCAATCTCTTTTTCATTCCCTCAAGAAATTTTAATATTGATTTAGATATTCCTAATGTATTGAAAACACAAGTAATTTTGAAAGCAAAGTTTGTTTGTTCTTTGACCACAATTTTTAGTGCTTTGATTGTTCAATTTCTATCCAAATTTAGATAATGAGTCATTCTTTTTCCCACAATATTTAATGACTTGTGTTGTTCAATTACTTGCCAAAGGGATTTTATACAATGTAACTTGTTCAATTGGTCCCACAAAATTTAATAATTTTTTGATGTTCAATTACTTTCCCAAAGATGAATTAAATAATGTAATGTTTTCCTTGTTCATCTACTCCAAATCCCTTTCAATTCCTAAATAAACTTTTGAGTTTATGATTTTCCTTGAAGGAAAAGAGCATAATCCCTTGGTTGATTTATTAAGTGATTAGAAAATGTCTTTAGTTTGAAAGCATAACAAAATAGAAGTCAAGATGGGAGACTGGCCACCTGCAAACCACAAGTTAATGGTTCATTTCCAACTTCTTTAGCAAAAGAGTCTCCGACAATGATCTGCAAACAAGAATTATGTTGTTTAAAGGAAAAAGACAAAAAACATCAAAGATTAATGGTTAGACTTCTCAAACTACAAGTTCAAAAACTAGATGTGATCCTAGATTCCCTGAATATGACCTTTTTTACTAGATGCGATCAAATACACCAAAAATGATACAATGCATACTAGATGTGAGCCTTTACCAAAAGTGATGCAGGATTTTTAGGATGCGATCCTAGATTCTGTGATGTGATCCTGTATCTTGGATGTGAGCCTTGGTGACCAAAAATGACCCTGTTCTGGAAACTTGAGAGGATAAATTAGTAGAAAATGAATTGAAAATGACATAAAAATCAAGATTTTGCCCCACGTTGGGTGCCAAAAATGTGTGTTATTTTGTGGTTCCTGCAGCTGCAACACAACACTTCAATAAGTCATTGCATTAGTGAAAAACAAGGGTTAGCAAGCATATCTATCACTAAAATTGACCTATTGCTTCCTATCTAGGAGGAGTATGAAAAATGCTATAATTTCCCTCAGATTATACATTTGTCAGTGACATATACAACCTAGAATGAAAGATTCAAATGAAACTAATTTACATACCCAATAAATATTCATTTTAAGCTCTAAAGATGAAGATTATAAAAATGCATAACATGAAAGCTAATAATACAATATGGGTCTCTAATATTATGAACAACATAACAATGCTTTCAACAATCCAAAATTAAGGGCCCATTAAGATTAAAACTCATTCTATTTATAGAGGAAATTAGGAGTGAGAGGAGAGATAAGGCCATTAAATGCACATGTAAGAGCATTAATGAGGGATAGCATTTATGAGGCATGGTGAGGGTATAAGCATTAATAATTCATTTATGAGAGTATTAATGAAGCATGGTGAGGGTGTAAGTCCAAGCTTGAGAAAGTGGACTTTGAGGGAAGGGGAGCTTGAGAATGTGGACTTTTTGGAATGAGTTGAATTCCTAACCAAGAGTTTAGGAATGTGAGATCATTAGGGAGTGGGTTAGGATGGGATTAAGATTAGAATTAGGCTTAGCATGGGTGAAGAGGTTGGGATTAGTTTGATCAAGGTTAAGGTGGTTGAGATAGGTCAGGTTAGGGGTTAAAGGGAATATTAATGAAATGAATTATATAATTAATATATTAATTCAATAATAGGAGAAATTAATTATTTAAGCTTGTGGTTTCTTTTGATAATTAATCATGACTATAGCCAATTAATTAATTTAATTAGGCTA
>MU226746.1:1356949-1384270 GCA_018584345.1 Thuja plicata | reverse complement strand
AAGTATTATGCAAATTCTTTTAAACCCTTACAATTTCAGATTCGTTAACTACTTTAACAAAGATATTGCAACCACATACCATGCATATAGAAAAGTAGAGAATGACACAATGATTTACCCTGGGGAATACCTTTCGGTAAAAAACCCCAACACTCCAAAACCTGCACAATGTATTGATCAAAACTATTATAGCTTACAACACACTTGCAATGCAAGTTCTTTCAGAAGATTTAAAAACCCTTGAAGACAAATCACGGCAACATAAAACATTCCAACAATACACTCGCATCACTATTCTTCGCAACCCTAAAAAACTCTTATATCATGCGCTTCACTTTTTAGGGCTACTCCCAAAGATAACCGTATTAGGGTTTTACCATTCTCTAAGAAAATAGGAAACCCAAAAAAATTTTTGAGGCGATGCCCCAAACCCCATGATTGGGGAAGAGTGTACAGTACTCACATTTATCAGTTGCCACATGTCTTCACCTGTCATTGAATCTTCCTGACATAGCTCTTACGTGTCATAGGAATCCGTCATAACCATTTTAGCCATGATCTCCTTACACACAATTCAAGATGCCGACACATCAACATTATTTGCAAGAAATACATTTTACAAAACAAATAATAAGAATAGGAGTTATCTAAGGTTGAGACACCTTATTCCTAACAATAATCTATCCATGAGTTCCTTTGGTACTATTTGACCTTTGAATTGTATCCGTATGTACTTGAATTTGTACATCTTTGCAATGATGACATCCTCAACTTTGTTTTGATCTTCTAGATCTAGTTTTAGCCATCTTCTGATCTTAGAATATGTGATAGATCTTGAATTTGCAATAGATTTGCATGCCTCATCAATTATTTCTGGAACCTTACTCTTTTCTTCTTTTACACCTTCATCTTGTTTGGTATCCTCAATATCTTCCTTGGTTCTAATCAGTTTCCTTCTTCTTGTTAGCCCTCTTTTTTGTGTAGCTAGTTTCCTCTTGTAGGTTCTTACTTGTCCTTTCTTCAAGGGTGAAATACTTGAGTCCTTAGCTAGTTGGATTCTTGTTCTTGAAGGAGTTGTGGTTCTTGGCTTCTTAGATGGTGTTGGAAATGGAGTATTTGACTCTATGGAGTCAGAGTCACTTCCCTATTCAGCCTCACTGATGGGTGACTGTCCTTCAGTCTCTTCCTTTTGTTTAGTTTCTTCCTCTGTAACTGACAACTTTTCTTTAGGTTCTTAACCATTTTATCTTTCTTCCTGTCTATTTTCTTTAAAATCAATCCAATTTTGATTCTTGATTTGGCCTCCTCATAGGTTCTGAACTTTGGTTGTGTCTTATCTAAGTGTTCATTTATCAATGCATCAATTGCATTGGATGCTTGATCAATATTTATCTCATAGTCTAATGGTTGTAACCATGTTGTTCTTGGTACAATAGGCTTGATGTATGTGTGGTCTATGTCAACCATGAAACATATATCATTTTTGAATTTATCAATAAGTTTCTCTTGGATCCTTAGTCTTTTCTGCATTCAGACCTTGAATCTAGTAAAGTACTCATCCATGACTGTTTCAAAGTTGTCTCCCAGTGATGTTATGTATTCACTGATCTACATGGTAACTAGTCTTTTGGTATCCCATTTTACATCTACTGATGGAAATTATTCTTGGAAGTAAAATAAAATGCACATAATAAGTGAACCAAACTTACATGTATTTGTCTTTTTATTTCTGATTGTTCTCATGTTTTCTTCTAACTGGTTCAATAGAAGTTCTGATAGATCCAACTGAGTTCCTTTATTTACAATCTTGTATGTTGTATCCACTACAGCAGATGTTGTGTTGTTCATCCTGGTAGCTTGAAATAATTTGTAGTCTAGGACACATGCTCCAAATGTCAATTCATCATATGTAATAGTGGATACCTTCAGTCCTCTACCATCACACTTGACTCCTGTTCTCTTTTCAATCTCAAACTTGGGTGGCTGTTTCAATTCCTTTACCTTATCGGTTATAGGGTAATAATTAATTGCATGAAAAACATCTCAGGTTATCATTTTAGGCTCATCCAACCATAGCTTTTGATTTGTGAATTCGGCTCAGTACTAACCAAATCCACTCAGTTTTGAATACCTTCAGGAACAATAGGGAATTAGTTAGCCCTTTCACCTCTTGTTTGTGTTCATATTTTATGGATCCATCCTCATTACATAGCTTCTTGAAAGCTTGTTCCACCTTTAAGTCACCAATTTCTACAATCTTAAAGTGGATGTATGCTCACACATCTTCGACGAGAAAAACCCTAGCTAGTATTCACGAGAATGCTCCAGCATTGTCGGGTTGTGATGCCACCTCAGGGAAAATATTGTAGTGGGGTTCCTCATAGGAAGAATTCTTGATGAGTTTAACCTCATCCTTCTTGATGTTCTTCAGTTTGGTGGTTCTTGAAGTCATGGCCATTGTTTCAGACAATTTAGCACTTTCTGAAAAATGCATAAAACAGAGTTCTCGGTTATCGTGGGAACTTACTGTTTACTCCTGTAGTGGTCATTGATCTATTTGGAGTGCTCTAGGCTGAGTTGAAGTCGATCTGTGATACTATCACTGTTTGCTCAAATTTTGCTCACATCACTCTGTTCTAGTCACCGGTGAATAATGAAACTCTTCCATCATCCTTTTATAGATGTTTTCCCTAAAAGTGAGTCATTAATGCTCAACCACTCCTTGGAGTGTGAAGATGGAGTCATCAGTTAAAACATTAACTTATATTTTTGGTGACAACATAATGCTTTGGGGAGGTTGTTTAACTTCTTTCTTTTACCGACGGGTTTCGGTGTTCTGCAAAAAAAAACTTTTTCAACTTGCTTGATTATCGACGAGTCTCGGTTTACATTAGCAACTTTGCTTTTACATGTTAACTGACGATTCTTGGTAAGTTTAGGTAGTTTTCCTTTGAGTGTATACTAATGGATTTTGGTATGTATTACCCAATAGAATAGTTTTCACATATTTTAACAAGTAATATCATGATGCATCTTTACTTATGCTAATTTAGCATTTTATCAACATATTATGGAATTAATGTAAAATAATACTTGGAGTAATGTAGTTCCATACTTACTTGTTCTTCTTAGGTGGGGATGGTGATGTTACCAAATCCATTGGATAGGGTGTCACCAATTTTGTTGCGTTGTCCAGCTTCATCAGTGTCGATAGATTTCCTCCACATTTTATTTCTCATCTTCCATATGTCTTCAATGCTATTTTCATTGGGAAATGTGCTAGTCTCTGTCATTCGGTCTTTGCAGTCTTTCTTGAGATGACTGACTTTATGATAGTGTAAGCATGTCATTCTGGGGTTAGTCCAGCCTTTGGATTTTCTTATCCACTGTCTCATACAGTTTTCAGCAATGTGACCAAATCTTCCACATGTTGTACAATTTTTCAATGTGTTTTAATCCCATACATACTGGTTACCGACTCTTTCTGGTTGATAGGTATTTTCTTGACCTTTTGACTTCCACGCTTGCTTTTTATTTTTCTAGAATTCAAGAGTAGTGTGCCCATTCATTTTGCAAGTAGGACAACATTTGTCTATATAGGTTTCTTTCTTTGGTTGTTTTATCTCAGTCTTACATTCATAAGCTTTATGTCCTTTCTTGTTACATTTATAACAAAATCCTATAATGAAGATGTAGATTTAGGAATACCTTTCATTTTTCTCCTGCATACATTTGATGTGTGACCTTGCTTCCCATAGTGATTGCATATTAGCTTTCTTGGTCTTGGATTTTCATAGACATTATATGGATTAGCTTGATTGGGTGATTCTCCATTCTCACTATAGTCAAAACTAGTGTTGTTGTTGACTCTTTGTTGTCCTTCAAGAAAATCATTCATTCTTTTATTGCCTTCTTCAACTTTCTTGATAATTTTATTATGTTGTTGCTGAATTCTTATTTCTTTTTTCAACTTATCATTTTCTTCCCTTAGCTCATTGATAGCTTCTATTCTCTCAATGAGTTCAACATTCATTCTGCTTGCCTCTTGACTCATAAGAATAATCTGATTTGTAATCTCATGATGATGTTCTATTAATATTTGTATTTCAAATTCTTTCTCTTGTAGATTTTCAGTAATCTTCCTTCTATCATCAATAGCTAGTGTTCTTTCTTGTTCAGCTTGTCTAGCATTGTTCATGACATCAATCATTCTTACCATTTGTGTCTCTTGACCAATTTGCAGAGATTTCACTTGTCCAGCCAGATGTTGATTGATTTCATTTAGGCTTGTGATGCTTTCTTCTGATGTGTCTGATGCTTTGCTTGTAGTTGATCCTGATGACTCAAATAAATCTAGTATCTCTTCTTCATGGTAATATGTTTCATTACAGTGAGATGCCATAATCTTTCTTTCATCTAACAACTGTCTCATCTTGATTCTAGCTTCTTTATACTTCTCATAGAAGATCTAAATTTCTAGCTTTTGATTCTCAATACTTTTGTCAAGTTTGTACTTTTCCATTGTATGATCTTTTATCTTAAGCCTTTAATATTTATAGATAAGAGACTAAGCTCTGATTCCAATTGTTGGAATTAATGGGAAGTGTGTACTGAGAGGGGAGGGGTGAATCAGTACCTCTCAAACTTTTGTATCTTTTAACCTTTATCCTTTAAGTTATCAAATTTTTATCCAACCATCTGTTCTATACTATCTTGATGTAAGATATATCAATTCATAAACTTAACCATATATGTGAACATTTGTAGAAACATTTATGAAAGTAATTGACACATAAAACAAGATATGATATCGCAGAAAACTCTTGTAAGGAAGTAAAAACTACGGTGGGGATGGCACCCACAAATTCTTCACTATCTGCAGATTGGAAGGGGCCAGTTAAGGCTTACAATTTGATCACTTCTAATGATCTACACTGCTAGGAGTATCAGTGGATACGTGTTTAAGTCTACTCTATTAAGAGATTTTGCAACACTGTTGAGTGTGCACCCGGTTAAGAAAATTATAATTGGACTGTTAAATCCACCTTCCTTGAAAGGATTTTTACACTTTTCTTCACTTGTTAGAATGAGAGAAAATTAGAATTTAACCTGGTGTATGCAATCTCCTATTGCTGATTATAGATCCATTTAAGATTACATGAATAAGTATATCACCTAATGTGATTGAATAATACCTTTGTTTCTCGGTAGCCTCTATTCTTGGTTCTTGATAACCAAATTCACCTTTTGTTGTTCTGGTTCTTGAAACTTTCAGTTTGATCCATAGATGTGCTTGTAGGCTTCATTCATCCTCCCATCCATTCTCACATCATATATGATGAATGATTACAATATCTATTTTTAAGATAGATTGACCTAATCAAGTTTCACGTCAAACAATATTAATTCTAAGATCACAGGTTTACAACTTTACCTTGATCTCCTAGTTTATGTGTTTTAAATTAGTTACACTGATTAAAAATCTTACAATAATGTTTCTTGTCCCTAAAGTAATGGTTTTAAAAATAATTCAAGATTCTATAAATAGAACATGACTGTTTTATTAGACGTGGAAGCCAGACCCACTTTTTGTGGGCTGTAACTGACTTTCAATTTCTATTGGTCGGTTGTGCTCTGAAGTCAGTTAGATTGTCTCTTGGTGTTCCTTGCTTGAACTATCTTTTGGGTTCCACTTTAACTGTTCTCTCAGTTTTCACTATAACTTTCTTGTCGAGTTCCACTATCGGATTCCTCTTTATCCTTTTGACTTTTCATTTTTAGTTTACACACAAAACTGTGTCATCGGTTCTCTTTGTACTTAGTAATTTTTGGTGATCTCTGATATCAGCATTTTTGGTTTTCTCTTTGTTCTGTCTTTTGGTGTATGTTTACCAAAAGTGTTCTTTGAATACTAATGGAAAATAATTTCATCAGAACCTTTCTAGACAAACTAAAGACACCATGGAAAAATACCTTACGATCACAACAAAATATCTTCAATATAGAACCTGAACAACTGAAATATTCTTCACCAGACACACTAACACACTATTGGAAACAATAACCCATATGTTGACATCACTGTCAAAACATTAATGTCAGTGCACCCAACAAAAAAAATGTGATATGATCAACAATATTCCAATAGATTAAACCCTACCCATAACACATAATAACTTTAAACTTAGCTCCCTAATAATAAGAAAAAATGAATTCTAAACCTGAACCAAATTGAATTGTAATGAAACTCCTAAATTAAATTGAACCCTAATCATAAAACTAAATGAACACCAAACCAAATTAAACACTAAATCTTAACCAAATTTAACACTAAACTTAATGATAAATAAAATTGAACCCTAACACTGAGAGTATTTGAACACTAAAGGAAATTGAACCCTAACCCTAAACCTGATGAAGTAGTATAAAAAATTAAACCTAGCAATTATCAAATTTATGTTTCTCTTTTAATCCAAACAAATATACAGGACATATAATCAAATAAAATCATGGAACCATTTTAAAACATAACCTTAAACACTATTAAACCCAAATCTCACACAACCATAAGCTTAAATAAGTACCAACATTGAATTTGAACCTAATGTGATTACAATCTTTAAACAAAAATAGTTATCCTAAATCTAAAAATAGACCAAATTTAATCTTAAACCTGATAGTAGAAAAATACAAACCCAAACCCCAATCTAGATTTAACCCTACTCCTAACACATAAGAAATTGAAACTTAGTTCCCTAATAATAAACAAAAATAAATTCTAAACCTAAACCAAATTGAATTGTAATAAAAACCCTAAATCAAGTTGAACTGTCATCATAAAACTAAATGAACAAAAAACTAAATTAAACACTAACTCCAAACCAAATTTTACCCTAACCTTAATGATAAAGAAAATTTAACCCTAACACTGAGAGTATTTGAACACTAAAGAAATTGAACCCTACCCTAAACCTGATGGAGAAGTATGAGAAATTAAACTTGGCGATTATCAAATTTGTGTTGCTCTTTTAATCCAAACAAATATACATGACATTGAATCAAATCAAATCCTATAACTATTTTAAAACATAAACTTAAACTCTATTAAACCCAAACCTTACTCAGCTATAAGATTAAATAAGTATCAATCCCGACTTTGAACCTAATGTGATTACAATCTTTAAACAAAAATAGTTATCCTAAAGCTAAAAATAGACCAAATTGAATCTTAAACCTAATAATAGACAAAGATAAACCCAAACCCCAATCCATATTAAACCGTACCTCTAACACATAAGAACTTTAAACTTAGTTCCTTAACAATAATTGAAAATAATTTCTAAACCTAAACCAAATTGAATTGTAGTGAAAACCCTAAATTAAGTTGAACCCTAATCATAAAACTAAATGAACACCAAACCAAATTACACACTAACTCTAAACCTAAATTTACCCTAACCTTAACAATAAATAAAATTGAACCCTAACACTAAGAGTATTTGAACACTAAAGGAAATTGAACCCTAACCCTAAACCTAATAAAGCAATATAAGAAACTAAACCTAGTAATTATCAAATTTGTTATTCTCTTTTAATCCAAACAAATATATAGGACATAGAATCAAATCAAATCCTGGAACCCTGTTAAAACATAACCTTAAACACTATTAAACCCAAACCTCACTCGACCACAAGCTTAAATAAGTACTAACCTTGACTTTGAACCTAATGTGATTACAATCTTTAAACAAAAATAGTTATCCTAAAACTAAAAATAGACCAAATTGAATCTTAAATCTGCTAGTAGACAAAGTTAAACCCAAATCCCAATCTAGATTAAATTCTACACCTAACACATAATAACTTGAAACTTAGTTCCCTAATAATAAAGGAAAATAAATTCTAAACCTAAACTAAATTGAATTGTAATAAAAACCCTAAATCAACTTGAACCCTAATCATAAAACTAAATGAACACTAAACCAAATTAAACATTAACTCTAAACCAAAATTTACCTTAACCTTAATGATAAATAAAATTGAACCCTAACACTAAGAGTATTTGAACTAAAGAAAATTAAACCCTAACCCTAAACCTAATGAAGCAGTATAAGAAACTAAACCTAGCAATTATCAAATTTATGTTGCTCTTTTAATCACAACAAATTTATAGGACATATAATCAAATCAAATCTTGGAACCCTTTTAAAAAATAACCTTAAACACTATTAAACCCAAACCTCACTCAACCATAAGCTTAAATAAGTACCAACCTTGAATTTGAACCTAATGTGATTATAATTTTTAAACAAAATAGTTATCCTAAAACTAAAAATAGACCAAATTGAATCTTAAAATTGATAGTAGACAAAGCGAAACCCAAACCCCAATCTAGATTAAACCCTACCCCTAACACAAAAACTTGAAACTTAGTTCCCTAAAAATAAATGAAAATAAATTTTAAACCTATTGGTGCTTAAATTAACATATTGAATTTCCTATGGACTTGCCAATCCAATACTGGGAAACCCAAGTGATTTGCCCAACTAACAAGTCACAACCAAAGCAAGGTTGGAACTTCTGCAATTATGACTCTGCAAAACCAAGGCTAGTAGGCCTATACCTTAAAATTATCCTTTAAGTATTAAGGCTTTTTACAGCAGATAGAATACACCTCAAACCCTCTCTCTCAAGTATGAAAATGAACTTGAAAGAAATCTAACTGAAATCAATATATCATGAACTGTAAACTGAAATACTTTAAGTAATTGAAAGAATGTTTAGTAAATGTGTATGTAATTTGAAATGAACAGATAGATAAGATATCATAAAATTATAAACAATGAACTGAATAAATATAATCCAAATAATGATTAGACCAATGCCTTATTCTATCACGGGAAATAGAGTCAAAATCATCCCAACCCTATGTTCAACCTCAGAGATAGTTTTACAAGAAAACTTATCACTTCAAAGGTGTTATGGAATGAATATACAACCTTGAACAAGTTCAAAGATATATCAAAAGGATATTACTTCTCAGATGACAGACCAATTGACTGAGGCCTCAATCAACATAATTTAACCATGCAAAATAAGAAAAATTGATTGATAATAAAGACTATGAACCAAATTAGGAAGCATATACATCAAACTATCTCTTTGAAGAATTTCTATTAATTTATCCGAGGGACTAATTGTAAAATGATCATGAAACAATTGCACATGTGAAAGAAAAAGGACTTATCTTTATTGATTTTTTAAAAAATAGTACATCCAGGTCCATGCTACAGTTGTTGATCCAAAACTATCCAAATATGTGAAATTGTATTATATTTTACTGTCCTCTCTTTACATTTTAGATTATGTATATATATATGTGTTTGAGTGGCTTTTACACCTCTTTAGGGTGAAAAGACACAACTCTTATTACAAATTATTTTGAAAAAACAATGAACTAACTAAAAAATAACTACCTAACTTTCGGATTTGGCTTTGGTCAAAAATCCAAAACACCTCATGAAAAGCTAATATTTTTTCTAAAGATAGGAAATTGGATTTCCCAAACTGGGTCATTTTTAGATTTTTAAAATTTGACCATATTTATCCTCTGTAGATATCATCTTTGTAGAAGGTCTAAATTCCAACATTTTCTAAAGGCTTCAATTAGTTAGTTCTATTTATTTGTGTCATAAAGCTTCCCTCCTTTGATCTTTTTTAGTATGGAGAAACATGCTTCTAGATAATGGATTGGGGCTTCTAAATTATCAAAATTTAGGGTACCACCAAAACCTAAACCAAATTAAATTATAATCAAAACCCTAAATCAAGTTGAACCCTAATCATTAAAATAAATGAACATCAAACCAAATTAAACACTAAATCTAAACCAAATTTTACCCGAACCTTAACGATAAAGAAAATTGAGCCGTAATACTAAGAGTATTTGATCACTAAATAAAATTGAATCCTAACCATAAACTTGATGAAGCATTATGAGAAAATAAACCTACTGATTATCAAATTTTTGTTTCTCTTTTAATCCAAATAAATCTACAGGACATAGAATCAAATCAAATCATGGAACCATTTTAAAACATAACCTTAAACACTAGTAAACCTAAACCTCACTCGACTATAAGATTAAATAAACACCAACCTTGACTTTGAACCTAATGTGATTGGGAGGTGTAGAAGGAGAGGGATAGCTAGAGAGGGTAGGAAGGTAGGAGAGATAATATAAATATAATTTATTCCCTAAACCAAATTAAACATTAAACATATACCTAAACAAAATTTAACATTAACCATAAACCTAAACCATAAACCAAATTGAGCATTAAGCATCAATTAACCATTAAACAACTTTGAATTCTACCACTAAATCTCATTCTATAGATATTCCTAAATCTAACACTAAATAAAATTTAACATTAACCCTAAATTTAATTAAATTGTGTCCCTAACTTTAAATAAAAACCCAAATTTTAGGCCTAATAGTAAAGCTAATTCACTAGTACACTAACATAATCCATTACCCCAATTGTTGACAAAATTGAGCCATAAGTCTAATGTAAAAATATATTGAGTCGTCACCATTACACTTAAAAAAATAAAACCCAAACCCTAAAGCTAATTGAACATTAGACCAAATTTAACCCTAATCATATACCAAAATAGTATAACACTAAAAATAAATAAAAATAAAACCTGAAGTAAATCTAATTAAGCATTAAACCTTATTTTAACCTTTAACTCTAACCCTAGCCCTATCAGTAAACCAAATTTAACCTCAATCATTCAAACCTTATAAAATGTAATCCTAAACCTACACTAGATTGAATCCATACATTAAAGCATATTGAAACCTAACAGTAAACTAAATTTAACCCTAAACCTAAGCTTAATTGGTGCAAGAGCACCTAGGTAGGGCTAGAAAGTAACCTAGGGCTTCTATGTTGTTTTTGGCTTGTAGTGGTTATAGACAAACCACTAGGGAATAAATGGGACAAGTTAGGTCCTAGAATGTATCTATTTATACTAGGAGGTCTACTTAGGTCTTTAGTGCTTTTATTTTCAGTAATGTCCAAAGTTGTTCTTTTGGTCCATATGGCCAATATTGGGGCAATAGTGTAAATGCTCTATCAAGGGGTCAAATTAGACAAGTAGGGGTGAAAAAGGCATATTTGATGCTTAATTATCCTAATTATGCTATTGGTTAAGTTATTATGATTTTTTATCATGTTTTGTGTCAAGATCCCAAAAAGATGTAAAAGTTGTCAAAGTTGTCATTGACAACGTTGACAACATTTATTGCAAGATTGTGTTTTTGGACAAAGTGGTTCCTTAACTATATGAAATAATAGGATAGGGACTTTAAAACCTATATTATACCTCCCTCAACCTTGTTAATGGGTTGGTTGATTTTGATAAGCTATTGTACAGACTGTAATATCAAGAAAGCAGTTACAATTTTTGTATTTTTGAGAATTTTGTGCTTTCATGGATTAGATTGCTTACTATAACTATTGATTATGTTAGGGTAGCATGTTTTAAGATTCTGTGTGGTGGTATATTTCTATTTTGTGTTGTTTTATTTATTTTTGTAAATTCTTTTGATTTCTAACCAGTCGCTGGTCTGAACCAAGCCACTTCTAGAAATGGGGTCATAAGTCCTCTTCCCACCGTGGAGTTTGCACGGGCCTTTGGGATTAGAGAGATGAATCCATGTAAATACTGTACAATGAAGGAGGGGACCTGGAAATTTTGGGAGCTATTTTTAATGTGATTCCCTAGGTGAGCTAGAGATGCATGGCTAGGGATAATAGGAAGTTGTAGAGCTAATGGAAGGGATTGAAAGAATTCATTGCTTCAATCAGTGATTATGGAGAGGTAGAGTGGTGGGTGTAGGAGCCAAAAATTTAAGAAGAAGGATGGGTCAAGATTTTTGAGTGCAAGAAATAAGTTCCTTTGTGTAGACAAACCTAATGCTTAGAAACCCTGATTTTTAGGCATGGTTATATGAGTCACTGTACGGACACTTTTGGGAAACAAGACCTAGAAAATATTTAGTGTCTTGATAAAGGGTATTAGTATCCATTGTTATTTTTCCAAATTGTTAAGTATTTTTACAAGTTATTGTAGAAAAAGAGCCTAATTAGGCCTAATGCTTGTAGCCCTATTTTGGGTGAATTTGGATTTGTTCTTGGAACTCTTTTATGGTTTCAGTGTGAAGGGAGTTTGTGTACATTGGATCCAATTAACGATCTAGGAGACTACCTCTCCATATAGAAGAATTCTTGATCAGGTTGGATCAATTTGTGAAGATGGGCAAGAAGAGCACTATGGATAGGTGTTGAAGTAATTTGTTTTTCTTTGTTGGTGTACTCAAGATAAAATTGAGTGCGATCTTGAGAGAGGGATCCTTGAAGGTTAGGGTTAGTGAAGAACCCTAATTAGGATAAATAAGAGGCCTATTGAAGACCCTAGTAGAGGATAGGGTAGGAGAGCAAGGCTTGGTGTTACATTAGATTGGTATCAAAGAAAGTTAAAGGCTTAGGAAGTCATTGTATGTCTATAGCTACTAGTGAATCAGTAGGAGAGTCAATCATGGTAACAAATGTAGAGCTAGCTAAATAAGTGGATGAGAAAAAGGAGAAGAACAGACTCCTTGAAGAAGCCTTAGAAGGAATGAAGATAAGGCTAGAAGAAGTTGCTAATGTATCAGTTAGAAACAAAGAAGTTGAAAGCAGTGATAGGGGAAAAGTGATAGCAGTGGAAGAACTTATTCCTAAACTAGATCCTATCTTGAATGAAGAGTCCTTCTTAAAAGCCATAACAGCCCTAGGAGGACAAGCATTGGAAGGTATAAAACTTTTTAGTGGAAAAATGGATATTGAAGCAGTAATGGATTGGATTGAAGGAATGGAGAACCATTTGAAGTGTGAAGGAGTAACTGAAGCACAAAATCTCAAGGTGGCCAAACCAAGACTCAGAGGGTCAGCCTTAACATGGTGGAAATACCTTCAGGATGAGAGGGTTAGATTGGGTAAGCAACCCATAGCCAATTGGAATGCAATGGTGACCAAGCTAAAGGAGAATTATCTTCCAGAGGACTATGAGATCCAAATCCATTGGAAACAATAGAATTTGAAGAAAAAAGACCTAGATGTGGCCTTTTATACAGAGGAATTCCAAATATTGTGTCTCAGTTCTAAGAAACAAGAAGAGGAATCAATCAAAGTTGCTAGGTACTTGGGTAGATTGAAATGGAACATCCAAGAAGAAATTAGTTTGTGGAAACCAACCATAGTGCAGAGGTGTCATCAATTAGCCCTAAGATTAGAGGAAAAAAAAAATAAGAAGGGTGACTCTAACTTCAAAAATAGAGGTGGAGGAAGAGACCAAAGAGGAGGATATCAAGGCAGAGGCAATGAGAAAAGGACACAATGTAAGAACAATCTGACAGAGCATAGTACTAAAAGTACTACAAGAGGGGGCTATAACAGAGGCAGGGGTAATCAAGGAGGTCCTAGCAGAGGAAGAGGAGGTAGAAGTAACTCATACTTTTCAAGTATGAAGTGCTATAATTGTGGTCAATTAGGCCATCTAGCATATAGATTCCCTAACAAGCCGACTACTTCTAATCATGATAAAAGAGTGGCTTATGCTCATGAGGACACTTCAAGTGTCAAGGCACTTGAGATTGACCATCTAGATTCACAGATGGGTGAAAAATTAATGTTTAGGAGGGTGTTGATAAGACAACCAATCAAGGATGAACCTAACCATAGGAGGGCTTTGTTTAGGATAAGATGCAAGATCCTTGGAAAAGTTCGTAAGGTGGTAGTGGATTCTGGTTCCACTGACAATACCATCTCAGAGGAAGTTGTCAACAAACTCAAGTTGACCAAAGTACCACATGTAAATCCCTATAAGGTGGCATGGCTTAACAAAGGCCAAAGTGTATTGGTAAATGAGCAGACATGGGTTGAATTCTCTATAGCAAGGTATAAGGACAAACTATTGTGTGACATCCTACCAATGGATGCTTGTCATTTTCTGTTAGGAAGACATTGGAAATTTGATAATGGGGAATTGTATGATGGGAAGGATAATTCAATCACATTCAAGAAAGGAGGAAGAACTTTCAAGATTTAGTCTTTGTTAGAAGAGGAGGAGCCACAGTCCAAGACTCCTAAGATCATGTTGTGTAGTGGAAATGAGTTTGTGAGGGATCTCAAGAATGATGAGAATGAAGGGTATGCTATTGTGATAAGACCTAAGGAGGAAGAAAATCCAGTCAAGGATCCATTACCATTAGAGATACAAGAATTAATTGAGAAGTATAAAGACATAGTGAGTGATCTCACTCATGCTACCTTACCTCCTAGGAGAGTAATAAGTCATCAGATAGACTTTGTCCCTAGTGCATCTTTTCCTAATAAGGCACCTTATAAGCTAACCCCTTATTAGAATTTGGAAGTGGCAAGGTAAGTACAAGAACTCTTTGATCAAGGCTTGATCAAAAAGAGTATAATCCCATGTGCAGTCCCAGTTGTGTTGGCATCCAAGAAGGGGGGGGAATGGAGACTTTGCACAGATTCAAGGGCTATAAAAAAAATTAAAATAAGGTATAGGTTCCTTTTACCTAGGATTGAGGATCTCATGGATTGCCTTTGAGGTGAAATGTACTTTACTAAGCTATACTTGAAGACTGGTTATCACCAAATCAATGTGAAAGAAGGAGATGAATGGAAAACAACATTCAAGACCACAGATAGATTATATGAATGGCTTGTGATTCCATTTGGCCTCACAAATGATCCAAGCACATTCATGAGGCTCATGAATGAAGGTCTCAAGGAATTCATAGGGAAGTTTATAGTTGTATATCTTGATGATATATTGATATTTAGAAAGACAAAGGAGGAGCATATCAAGCATGTAGAGGCAGTGTTGCAAAGATTACATGAAGAGAAATTGGCTATCAACCTTGAAAATGTGAGTTCTTCAAGAAAGGACTAGTATACTTGGGCATTGTAGTGTCCAAATGATCTTTTAAGATGGATCAAGACAAAGTGGTAGCTATCCTAATCTGGCCTCCACCTACCACAACAATTGAGGTAAGAATTTTCCATGGCTTATCACAGTTTTATAGGAAATTTATCAGTAACTTTAGTTGTATTTGTGCTCCTTTATTAGATACCATTAAGGGTGGAGTCAAAAATAAGTTTAGGTGGACCTTAGAAGTAGAGAAAGCCTTTGAGTTGTTGAAGAAAAAATTAGCCACTCAACATATCCTACAATGTCCAAGCTTTGAGAAATTGTTTACTATTGAGTGTGATGTTAGTGGAATGGTAGTAGTGGGTGTATTGAGTCAAGAAGGTAGCCCAATTTCCTTCTTTAGTGAGAAATTAAATGAAGCTAAGAAGAAATACTCTTCTTATGACTTATAACTATATGCTTTAGTTTAGTCCCTTAGAAAGTGGAGGCATTATCTATTGCCCAGATAATTTGTTTTTTTCATTGACAACCAAGCCCTTAGTTACATAAATACCCAGGAGAAACTAAGAAATAGACATCTGAAATGGATGGAGTATTTGCAAGAATTCACACTTACAATTAGGCATCAAAAAGGGAAATTAAAGAAGGTTGCAGATGCACTAAGCAGGAGATTTTTTACAGTCCAAGAAATTTAGTTGAATAACATTGGGATTGATAGTTTTAGAGATATCTACAAGGTAAATGAAGATATTGGTGAAGCATACAAGATGTGTGTTGATTTTCAGAATAATTTCCATAGCAAGTTTTTTTATTTTAATTTGCAAAATGGATTGTAATTTAAGGGCAATCAGTTATGTGTTCCAAGAGGCTCCATGAGAGAAAGTCGCATATAGGAGAAACACAATGGGTGTTTGAGTGGTCACTTTGGTATGAGCAAAACCTTGGAGCTAGTCCAAAGGTTATACCATTGGCCAAAGTTGGTAAGAGATGTTACAAGGTATGTGGAGTAGTGTGTCATATGCATGAAATCCAAAGGAGGAATAAGTAATACAAGGTTATATCAACCTTTACCAGTCCCTAACAAGACATGGGAATGTGTGAGCATGGACTTCATAGTAGGTCTACCGAAAACAAAGCAAGGATATGATAGCATTTATGTAGTGGTTGATATATTTAGTAAAATGGGACATTTCATTCCCTGCAAGACTACACATGATGCTACTCATATAGTATATTTTTCTTTTAAAGAGATTGTGAGAATTCATGGCTTACCCCTAAGTATTATTTCAGATAGGGATGTGAAATTTAAGAGCCATTTATGGAAAACATTATGTAATAGATTGGGAAAAAACTAATCTTTTGGTTCAACTTACCACCCTTAGACTGATGACCAAACTGAGGTGGTCAATAGAGTGTTGGGTAACCTATTGAGGTACCTAACTAAGGAGTATGGTCAAACATGGGATGTGGTTATTCCCTATGTAGAGTATGCATACAATGACAGTAAAATCAAAATGACAGGGAGAAGCCCATTTGAGATAGTTTATGGGATGCACCCAAGGGGTGTGTATGAGCTTAGGGATCTTGGAGGCATGGAGTACATGAGTATGCATACTAAGGAATTTACCCACACCATGAAGGAGATATAGGATCAAGTCAAGAAGACAATCCAAGACAATCAACAAAAAGTTTAAGGCCAAAGTTAATGAAAAGAGGAGAGATATTTAGTCTGAGGTAAGTGACTATGTGATGGTCCATTTGAACAAATATCAGTTACAGAAGGGTTTCCCTACTAAACTTAAGATGAAGAGGGTGGGACCTTGCAAGATCATAGCCAAATATGGGGCTAATGCATACAAAGTAGACTTACCATCACATTTGAGAATATATCCAGTGTTTAATGTGCAAGACTTAATCTAGTTCAAAGGGAAGATAGATGAGAATGGTAAAAGTAGTCAAGGGATTAGTGGTGATGTTGAGGCTACTGTATTATCTCCCAAGACACAGTTGGAAGCTGACAGAGTTCTAGATTCAAGAGTCAAGAAGACTACAAGGCACAAGGTGTACATGGAATAAGTAATCAAGTGGAAGCATAGGTCTGAATCAAAGGCTTCATGGATTGCAGAAGTAGAATTTAAAAAGGTGGGCATCTCTGAAGACTTTTTATCCACAGGAGTGACATAAATTTCCTTTGTGGGGGAGTATGGTGCAGGAGCACCTAGGTAGGGCTAGAAAGTAACCTAGGGCTTATATGTTGTTTTTGGCTTATAGTGGTTCTAGCCAAACCACTAGGGAATAAATGGGAAAATTTAGGTCCTAGGATGTGTGGATTTATATGAGGAGGTCTACTTATTTCTTTAGTGCTTTTATTTTCAGTAATGTCCAAAGTTGCTCTTTTGGTCCATATGGCCAATGTTGGGGCAATAGTGTAAATGATCCATCCAGGGGTGAAATTGGAAAATTAGGGGTGCTCAAGGTCTATTTGATGTTTAATTAGCATAATTGTGCTATTGGTTAAGTTCTTATGATGTTTTATCATGTTTTGTGTCAAGATCCCAAAAAGATGTAAAAGTTGTCAATGTTGTCATTGACAACATTGACAACATTTGTTGCAAGATTGCATTTTTGGAAAAAGTGGTTCCTTAACTGTCTCAACTATCAGGATAGGGACTTGGACACCTATATTATACCTCCCTTGACCTTGTGAATGGGTTGGTTGATTTTGATAAGCTATTGTACGGGTCGTAATATCAAGAAAGAAGTTATAGTTTTTGTATTTCTGAGAATTTTGTGTTTTCATGGATTAGATTTCTTACTGTAACTCTTGATTATGTTAGGATAGAATGTTTTAAGATTATTTATGGTGGTATATTTCTATTTGATTTTTTTTTAGTTAGTTTTTTCAAATTCTTTTGATTTCTAACCAGTTACTGGTCTGAACCAAGCCACTTCTGGAAATGGGGTCATAAGTCCTTTTCCCACTGTGGAGTTTGCACGGGCCTTTGGGATTAGGGAGATGACTCCATGTAAATATTTTATAGTGAATGAGGGGCCCTAGAAAGTGTGGGATATAATTTTAATTTGATGCCCTAGGTGAGCCAGAGATGCATGGATAGGGATCACAAGAAGTTGCAGAGCTAATGGAAGGGATTGAAAGCATTCATTGCTTCAATTAGTGATTGTGGAGAGGTAGAGTGGTGTTTTTAGGATCCCCAAATATATGGAGAAGTCTGGGTGAAGAGTTTTGAGTGCAAGAAACAAGTTCATTTGTGCAGATAGACCTAATGCTTAAAACCCTAATGTTTAGGCATGGTTATAGGAGTCACTATACGAACACTTTTAGGAAACAAGACCTAGAAAATATTTACTTTATTGATAAAGGGTATCAATGTCCATTTTTATTTTTCCAACTTTTTAAGGATTTTTACAAGTTATTGCAGAAAAAGAGCCTAATTAGGCCTACTGCTTGTAGCCCTATTTTGGGTGAATTTGGCTTTGTTCTTGGAACTCGTTTAGGGTTTCAGTGCAAAGGGATTTTTTGGAAATTGGATTAGATCCAATTAACAATGTAGGAGAATACCTCTCCATATGGAAGAATTCTTGATCAATTTGGATCAATTTGTGAAGATGGTCAAGAAAACCACTATGGCTAGGTGTTGAAGTAATTTGATTTTCTTTGTTGGTGTACTCAAGCTAAAATTGAGTGGGATCTTGAGGGAGGGATCCTTGAAGGTTAGGGTTAGTGAAGAACCCTACTTAGGCTAAAGAAGATGCCTATTGAAGACCCTAGTGGAGGATAGGTTAGGAGAGCAAGGCTTGGTGTTACATCACTAATTATATCCTAAACCAAATTTAAAACATTAATCTAAACTAAATTAAACCCTAATCCTAAATAAATTGAACCTTGACTATATCACAACTTAATATAACGATACCTAAAAACATAATTGAATATTAAACCAAATATAACACTAAGCCCAAGCCAAATTATAGCTAAAGATAACACTAGACAAAATTGAACCCTAATTGTAAATCAAATTATACACTAAAGTTAACACTAAACCAAATTGAATACTAATCTAAACAATAAAAAAATAAATTATAGCCCTAAACATAATTGAACATTAAACCAAATTGAACCTTATCCCTAATATTAAACCAAATTTAACTCTATAGTGAAGAATACCCCAACCCTTCACAAAAGCTAAACAAAAAAAAATAAAAATAAAATAAAATAATAATGCTAAAACAAACTAGAGCTCAAATCTTATGATTACAAGATGACCATAGGTTCAAATCAAAATTAAGCACTACATTAGGCACACTTTACACCATCTTGTGTGCCTTGGGCTACATTCAAGGTTTAAAAATGGTGCAAAATTAGGCACCATTAAGACCGACTTCAATATCCCAAATAGATTACATTTATGGGTCAAAATTGACGATAAAGTAGACTAACCATTGCGTCGTTAAACATGAAAAACCACTGCAAACATTTTTATATTCAAGGGAACATTGTATATTTTTTAAATCACAAATAAATGATTTAAATTTTTGAGAAACACTTAGTGTAGCTCTCATTAATGATTAAAAAACTTAAAAATTCACATCCATGTTAAAATTACTGTCATATGTCACTCTAAGTTTTTGTATCAGTTGTTGTTCATTTTCCTGTTGGTGTTGTTGATCTTTTAGTTTTTATTTTGGATGTCAAATTATTTTTTTCTAGATATAGAGCATAGGATAGATGAATTTTATAGTGTTTGGTCACCCAGTTTAAGTTTTTTATGAGATAGAGGACCTAGATGATAGATGGATAGAAATACAACCCCTAATTTTGCTTTAAATGTGAAAACATGTTTTTCCTTTTGGTTCAATTTGAATCCATATAAATATATTTAGATAGAACTTGTTAGAATATTTAATCTTTCCTTGGTTGTATTTAATTTAGGATAAACCAAGGTATCCTACATTTATTTAATTAGGGGATTCCTATGGAATCCGTACATGTATTTTGTCCTCTAGTCAAAGTGGGATGATATGTTATATTTTGTAATTCCTTTAAAAGGGAAAATAGTTTATCCTCCTTAAAAGGATATTGTCACTTTGCACACACCTATTATAGATGTTTGAATTCATAGACTGGTGAGTTACTTGGTAACTCCTCTCCTCATCTCTATAAAAGAGATGCTCCTCTCTCTCCTTTCTACTCTATAAGTTATTGTAAATGAGAACTCTCTCTCTCTCTCTCTCTCTCTCTCTCTCAAGATTTTCCATATTCATAATATCACAAGGGGTTTTATTTTCTTTTCCCCTTTCAAAATCTTCTTGTCTCCTTGTATTGGATTTTGGGTCCTTTCTCATAGTTCACTTTTGTTCTCATGGTACCAATATATTCTTCATATCTCTCTCTTGGATTTTTTCATTTCCTTTCTCTTGTTATTTTCCTTTCATGGTATTAGAGCTTGGGTTGCTAATCCTTGTTTGAGTGTAGTGTTGAAGATTACCATTCTTTGGAGTGCACCTTGTTGGAGACTCTTGTTTGAGAGAGAAGCTTGAGCTTCATTTGATAACTCTTGTCTTGAAAATTTTGCATTATTGTTTTCTCTAACCCTCTTTGGTCAACTTTCCCCCAGAGAGTTTTGTTTGATTTTTTTTGGTTTGGTTGGTTTATAGTCAAACCCATTTTAAATCCGCATTTATTTTAACCTCTGCCGGGAAACTGCAAGGTTAAACATTCCTTATTCTCTCATGTTTTCTACAGGTTATAATATAATAAATTTTTAATAACTTGTCCTCTAAAGTTTTATTGTTTGCAGGATTCACATTATAATATTTTATATCTTTGTTATATATCTTTGTGCATTAACAATTTTGCTTGCAGGTTTTAATCTCTGGTTTTCTATCAAATCTTATTACATCTCTATTATTCTGTTGTTTGGAAGCTTGGTCTAGCTCTTTAATACATTTTTTATCTAACATTAAAACCATCTCATATTATATTCAACCCATTCAATATCTACTATTTTGAGCAGCACATCATATTTGCTGGCCCCAATCTTTGGCTTAGCGAATCACTATTTCACTACGTAAATTTTGTCCACTCTTTGGTGGAGCTTTTAACTTGTTTTTTTTTTTAAACTCTCCATTCCCAGTGCAACCTCTTCTCTCCTCCCTCATGTAACATTTAAACTTTGTTGTTAACTCTCCTCTCATTGGGAAACCCTTCCTTCCTACATAGCAACCTTCCTCCTTCCCTTCTAACATATATTTCTCTCCTTCTTTCCCTGTGTAACTCACTTCCTATGAAGCTCACTACCTCCTCTCCTTTGCACTCCTTCCTCATTCTTTCACTAAAACCTTCATCTAATTCCATACATAGGTCATCATATTGCACAAGTTATCATATTTTGAAGGTTCTCTATTTCTTTTCACACCTTCTCTGTAGTCTTCCTCTTTGTTAATGTTTTCAAACTCTCAGCTTAGAAGATTATCAAGTATCTTTTCTATTTTTTTATGGTCTTCCTATTGGAATAACTTAGGAAAGTTATGTACTGAGAGGGGAGGGGTGAATCAGTACCCTTAAAACTTTCAAGCATACAAATTGATCAATTACCGAGTTGAATACATTGCATAATATGAACATAAAGTAAATATCTCAAACCATAAAATCTACAACACATAACACAAATATTTTGGTCACACATAAATCCTTTGTTACAGAAAAAATTGTAGAGGGGATGACACCCACAATCCTTCACTACTGTAGTATAAAGGTTGCTTGGTTAGAGCTATATCACTTGATATCTGGCACTCCTATGCTATCTTCATGATAAACCTTTTGATACTTCTTGGGATGTATCTCAACATATAAAGGATTTGTTTAGATCCTACTCGGTTAAGAGACTTCTCTGATTCAATGGTTAAAATCAAATAGTATATGATCTGTTCATACATATAACTTAGACTTGTAGATTTTTAGATCTATCGTACACTAATAATACCTTTATGATCAATGTATCCTTTCAATACCTTTGCTCCACTGATTTATGCTCGGTGATGATGTGCTTCTCTATTGCTCGGTGTCTGTATAAATATTAGCTCTGTTCTTTAGCTTGATTGATCAGGACTGTATGAAGTCATTCTTCAACAGTATCTCTCTAGCATCCTCTTCTCTATTCACCCCTAATTCACAATGAATTCTCTTGTCTCTTTATAGACATGATTTCACCATTTCTAAGTCCTTGACTTTCTTTTTCTTGGTGTGATCCGCAATTCTTGGCTTTCTTGCTTTAAACCTTTACTTCAATTTTATCCCATAGTTTTCTCTTAGACAAATAGAATAAAATAGCTTTAAAACTCTAGCTTATCTCTGGCTTTTAACTTGTCGATGAAAAAAATATTAACAACCATTTAACTCCATCTTTAGCTCCTACTAGCTAAGTCTTTTTTTCATTTCTAAACTTTAGTTTTTTTTGATGTTTAACTCTTTGTTATCTCGGTCAACACTTCAATTCTCCTCGGGCATCTCCATCAGAGTTGTTTGTCCATCGAGAAATACTATGATTATGATCATCGGTAATGCTTTCTCAGGTATCACTGTGACTTTCCTCTCAGGTTTCTCTATCTGTCAGGATGCACTAACCGTCGGTGTTTGTAGTCACTTGGTGCATATTGAAATTTTATGCATTACAGATAGCATAACCTTTAACTTTCTGGTTCTTTGAAGTATTTTCCATTTTTTATATATCCGATCAGATTATATCAGGTTGACATCAATGACAATACAATACATTAATTGATTTAATGTGTTGCATTAAATTTCTGTAGCTTGATGATCATCAACTTAAGATCTTCAAACATTCAATCAGTTATGGTTCATCAAGCAAAACTAGAAACAACCCAAGAAGAAAAATTGGAAGCAAGCCTTGAAGAAAAATTAGAAGCAAAAAATGACATTATAATGGAAGCAAAACTAGAAGCAAACCCTAAAGTAAAAATAGAAGCAACAAGCAACGTTATAATTGAAGAAAATATGGAAGCAACATAGGAAGTGAAAGCAAAAGAAAAACTAGAAGAAAATTGGGAAGCCAAAGTAGAAGCGAAATCGGAAGCCAAAGCCGAAGAAAAACTAGAAACAAAATGAGAAGTCAACACATAAGCAAAACTAGATGCAAAATGGGAAGCCAAAGTAGAAGAAAAAGAGAAGAAAAACTAGAAGTAAAATGAGAAGCCAAAATAGAAGCAACGAACAATGTTATAATAGAAGTAAAACTGCAAGCATAATAAGAAGAAAAATTGGAAGCACGATTAGAAGCAAATCTGTGAGAAATAAAGGATAAAAAGAGGAAGCCAAACCTGACACAATTTATTGCATCATATCTTGTGCTCAAGCCTTTTTATGGCACCATTTGTGGCATAGACATAGCTATGATGCAACATTTGGCATTGGAAATGACTCTACCTCTGGCGTTAATTGTGGTGCTCAATGCGACAATGAAGAGTGGAATAATTTGGGCACTGAATTTTACATCATCGTAGCCTCAAATCATTGCAAAAATTACACTAAAAACAAGTTCCATTTTCGGTGCTAATTGCCCGATTTGTTGTAGTGAATGTATGAGAAATATAGTGGAATCTCTGAGAAAAATAGAGACATAAAATCACTATCGATTAGTAAAATATGGGCCTGAAATCATATTCTACCAATTTAAGTTTCCATTTGTTTGAATTATTCCTCATTTTCTTCATTGAAATTTGTTTTTTTTATTCCTCATTTGTTTTATTTGTATGTTATGTAAAATGTGATTCTGACAAGCAAAATCCCCTAATGGAAATTTGTGATCACCATTGGGCATATTGTCCATATAAAGTCATTTCCTATTTGCTTGTGTTGATAGACCACAAAATATGGCTATTAAGATAGTATCTGGATAAAAGTGGTGTGGGAAATACTCTCTCAAATAAATAAAATAAATAAATATTGGATATCTTAGTTTCTCTTTCCACCTTGGCTTCTAAACACCCAAAAAGTATAGCTAGGGATGTTAAACCCTACACAAATTGTGTACTTTTTATGTACAAAACCACAATCTTCAAGAACAAATAAGAAGAAATTACCACCACTAAAAATAACTAAGTAGATTCCTAGGCATGGTGATCCCACTAAAAATGAGCCACCATGAGTTTCTCTTCCAGCCAATACCTCAAACTTTCCATTATTTGTATCATTTCAACTCAAAGAGTTGTGTTGTTTTTTAGTTTTTACAAATGCCCCTGTATGGTTGGGTTTTATTTATTTATATTTATCCAATTGATTCATTTTCTTTGTTGTCTTCGTAAATGTGGGGGTTGTTTTAACATTGTATTCTGGGAAGGTGAAACATAAGAGTGGCTATACAAAGACAATACAATCCAATCAACAATAATCTTCCTGAGCTATTGAACTTTAGTTTTACTACAAGTGTATAGTTTTTATTTAATGCTAAATAAATTATTAAAGTTGCATAATTTAGAAAAGATAAAAGAATCTTTTTCATAATAGAATATAATTTAGTTTTATAAAATTAAAAAGGAAAGTTTCTTTTAATATATTTGAGAAAGTTATAATTTCCATAATAAAAAGTGATAATTTTCATAATATTTTGAGAAGGAAAGTTTCATTAAATCATTTTACAAAATAATGAGAAAGTGATAATATTTCATTTATGATTTAAGAAGGCAAGTTTCTCATAAATCATTCTATAAAATAATTAGAATGTGATAATATTTTATTTACAATGTAATTTTTTTGTTTCATGGAAATAGAATGAAATGTTATTTTATCCTATTAAATAGTTAAAAAATGAAATAAAAAGGGCATATTCATATAATGATATAATGTCATTCTTTTCTTTCCCTAATCATTTTATCAAATCTAAAATTGGTGAATATCAAGGATAATATTACTTATTAATCTGATCAATAATTTAGTACATAGTTAATCATGGTAATTCTAACATTGGACAACTTATATATCAAATTTTAAGAAAATTTAGTCTATCTTCTATATCTACAAAGGTTTCATTTCATAATTTCTAATGTTTTAGTAGTTTTCCTTTGATTTATTTATAAATTTATAGATGAAAGGATAGAAAAAATTGAATGAATGATGACTAAAGATATCTTGCATGATAAACTAAAATTATTTGGGCCTCAATGGTTTCCCATTATGACTTGAATTAAATAGCTTAAAATCCATCAAACTTAAAATATAGAGCTTCCAATGCATCACAAAACAAACTTTTTAATGATATTGTCAAATATTTTACGTTAGCATTAGCATTTGGCTTCTTCAATAATGTTGATCAAATAATAAGAGATGAAGGAATTGAAGGGTGAAATCAAGGAAACATTATCATAATGAATAATAATAAAACCAACATAATGTTGGAAATACAATAATGGGAAAGCAAGATACTGAGAAGGGGGGGGTGAATCAGATCTTCAAATTTAAATACTTAAAACAAACTGATCCACACTCATAAATATATGAATCGAATGTAATCTCAGATAGCATCCACACACTGAAATAAATAACACATAACACAATAAATTGGTAACCCAGAAACCCAAATAGGTAAAACTGGGGTGGGGATGACACCCACAAAATTCTCCACTACTGCAGTAATAAAGTGTACCTATTAAGGTTACAAATGTTGATTAAAAAATGTAATCTACCCTATTAAAGGTCTACCCAGTTAAGAGCTTAAGATCATTACAATCTACCCTATGAAAGGATTTGAACTTACAATGAAGTAAGCACTCTGTTAGGAGATAAAGAAAGGTCTGCTAGAACCATTCTGTTAAGAAATTTTCACTTGATACAATGATTAGAATGTCTCAAGTATTGATCCTTCATTATGTACTCTGATGCTGATGACGGATCTCCTCTTTCCAGTACCTTCTATGATCTCATAATCTTATATAACTTTGCTCTGTTATTCACTGTGTTTTCACTCTGCTTGATCTCTGCTTCTTAACAAAATAACCCTTTGTGCATTTCACTTCAAAATGAAGTCACTAGACAATTCATCTACTCTCTCCTTAAACACACAAAATAGGGTTTAGAAGCAATCTAATATACATGTTCAAATCTGATAGCGAGATCTAGATCAATGATCAAGATCTGATACCCATACCTTGATGGTATAAAAATTAATGTTTACAATAGGTCATGCATAGGATAAAACAATTAAATGCATAACTAACTTCGTAGAAGAATATTAAATGCATACATAACTCGGCCCAAAAATTTTATACAAGTCAGCTAGATCACTTATCCTTGAAGTTTGTATCATTCCAGACATGTATACAAAAACTATTTTTCTCGACACTTGACTTCTCTGTCACTCAGCACTTAACATCTTTATGTCCTACTCAGATTGGAAATGTAACTCAGCTCAGCAATGTAACTAGGCAAGCTGAAAACTGCTCGGCAATGTTGCTCAGCCTTGCATAGTTTTAGCTCGGCCACAGTGATAACCAACTAAAACTGCCTAATTGAATGACTAAGTGTTGGTCACTAATCATCAACAAAACTTAGAGATTAACAATCTCCCCCTTTGATATTAGTGGCAAAAACACTTATCATTACTTCCACTCATTTCCTCAAAATATTGCCCAAGTACACTAAGTACTCCCCCTAGGAATATACTCAGAATAATTCATACAAAAAAGTTTACATGCCTTCAAAAATTATATACAAGTGTACCTATATTGTACTGATGTATCATACTGTATCCTTTCATACTTCCTTACCAACTTCCCCCTTGTTTTGGTCACTGATTTCTGGTGGGGTTAAGTTGTACTTATCCAAAAAATGTTTATGAAGCTATAGGGTGGATTCAAATGTAGTATCCTAGCTTTCCTTAGCAATCTTCATAACTTCCAATTTTATTTCTAGCTCGGAAGCTAGACTCACTAAACCTTCTGTAGTTGATAGATTTACATTGCTCTATGATAACTCCTTTGCAATTGAAAGTTCCTTCTATATTACCTCCAAGTGAGGCAATAGGCTTGTCTGAATAGTTATCAATTTGGCCCTTATTCGACCATCTTCAGCCATAAGCTCGACTATTCTCCGTTGTGCATTTATCAACTTATTAAGATGTAAAGAACAAGAAGTAGTATCTTTACCCAAACTAGTGCCAGTTGATCTCAAATCTAACTGTAGCTTCTCAACAAGCTGTAGATTATCCTTTGTGAAAAATTCAACATCACATAATTTCCTATATAAAGAATAAACATTGGCTGTAACTTTCTCTAAAGTTTCTA
>MU226746.1:1331317-1354859 GCA_018584345.1 Thuja plicata | reverse complement strand
GGTGCATCCTCAGGTTCTTCATCACTACCTAAGCCAACCATTTTCTTCAGGTTTTTCACAATCTTCTTTCTTTTCCTCTCCATAGTTCCCTCATTCAAACTTCTAGAAATTTTAGCCTTAGCTTCATAAAAATTTCCAAATCTCCCTACTGTAGTATCAATTGCTTCGGCTAGGAGTGCAATGATGGCAACTGATGCTTCATCAATGTTAATTTCATATGGAAATGGTTCTAAGCATGTTATCCTAGGTATCACAGCCTGGATATAAGTGTTATCTGTATCAACTAGAAAATAGATTTCTTCATAGTGCTTCTCCACTAGTGACTTAGGAATTCTATTCCTTAATCTCATTCTCTTCTTGAATTCTACAAAATAGCTCCCCATAATGCTATTGAAATTACTTCCTAGTTTCTCCATACATTCACTAATCTGAACTGTAATGGGTCTATCCTTTTTCCAAACAATATTTCCCAATGTAGGAAATGTATCCTGAATGTAGAAAAATATACAGACTAGTAAAGAACCAAACTTACATGATGAGATCTTAGCCTTTCTGATTGATGCTAGGCTCTTGGCTAATTATGTCTACTGTAGCTCGACAAGATCATATGTATGACTCTTCTTCACAATTTTCCATGCCTGATCAACGACTGTACAAGGAACACTATCCAATCTGCTAGACTGATAGAACTTATGTACTATTACTCCTACTCCAAATTCAAGTTCTAGGTCTATAATCATAGAGATAGTCATACCTCTATTGTTCTATACATCTCTAGTGTTCAGTGTAATTTCTTCTTTGTTGTTATCCCTCATGGTCCGTTTCCCGTTCACTACCGGATATCTAGTCACTCGATGAATCATGCTTTTGGTGATCTTGACTGGTCCATTATCCAACCACATGCACATGTCATGAACTCGGCTAAGGGTAACCTTAATCCATTCATCTTTGAAACCTTATGGAAAATCTAGGGCACGAGTTAGCCCTTTGATGGATAAATGTTTGAATTCTGCCTTCAGAACTCCATTGACACACAATTTGCTGTAGGATTTCCTTATTTCACTCTCACCTACTTCACCAATCTTAACCATATAACACGATTGAACATCATGTATCATGAGTACCTTGGGTGGAATGGATGAGAGGGATCCCATTAAATCATTCTAAATTGCACTTTCAAAAATGGCTCAAAAGTTGAGAGGTTCACATTCATCACTCTGTACTAACTGAATTTGCTTTGGTTCTGCCTCCATACTCTTAGCTGGTGTGGAAGAACTTGTGGCCATGATATTGAAATTAGGGTTTGAGAGATGAAAAATAGAGTACCTTAGCAAGTAACACTTCACACTGTTCACCTTAGGATTGTCGAAGACACGCTGATGAAATCTTCGATGCTAACTCCATTAAGATCAATTCTGCAAAATTACTTCAATCGCTCCGTAAATAGTAAAAATCACAAGGTAAAAATGAAATTTCAACTGTTCATCCTTTATAGACTTTGAAAGGTCAAGGTAGGTAAGCAATGAATGTTTTTCCTATTGAGTTAGTGCAAGCCAGCTGTCCTTGACTTTAACACAACTTGCATCCCACTCAGCTTACTAAATTCGGCCATCATAAAACTTACTCGGCCAACAAAAATTGACACTCACTAAAGAACTCAACCTTAGTGTCCATGATTGATGCTCGACACCTATAGTGCAATTTCCTCATCTCAACATTTTGTCTTCAAAATATGTCCTAGTGCATCTTTACATATGCAAATATGGACTTTTGTACATTTCATGTTAGGAACTGATGTAAGATAAGAGTCTTAGATACAGTTCCTTACATACCTCTTTTTCTTAGTTGGAGATGATATGATCACCTAATCCATTGGATTGGGTGATCTCAACTTCATTAGCTTCAATGTTGCATGGTTCAGACTTCTTAACCCATGTCTTGTTCATCTGTGCTCTAATTTGCACAACTATAGGAGCAGGTACTCTAGTATTACAATATTTCCTTGTATGACCAATTTTCAGACAACTATGACAAACTAGGCTTCCATTCATCCAAATTTTAGACTTTCCTCTGAAATGTGTCCTTATGCAGTTTTTCAGAACATGTCCATACTCACCACAGTAATGAAAAATATACCATGTATTGTAATCCCAATTGTAAGTATTGCCTTCTCTTGGTGATTTATCTTGTACCTTTGATGACCACTTTTGTTTACCTTTAGATTTGCAATCTTGTGCTCTATGACCATATTTGTGATAGTTATAGAAATTACCATTGAGTCTAGGTGTTTTTCTTGCCTTTGTCTTACATTCATGCGCTTGATGTCCAAACTTATTACAGTTAAATAAATAACCATTAAAGTTAGTTTTTCAGATTGGACTTACCATTCTTTCTTCAGCAAATGTTTGATGTATGACCTAGTTTCCCATAGTGATGACAAATAGGTTTGGTTTTTCTTGGCTTTGCATACCTTCTTTCACCTATCTTGGATGATTCTCCATCTTCAATGGTTGTATGTTGTTCAGTGTGACCTAATCCAGAAGAATCTTTAGGTCTTCTTGATGCTTCCACCAGTTATTCAAAGTAGCTCATAGCTGCACTCGGATCATTCACTCTGTTATTAAGTTCTTTCTCAGATCTCAATTCATCTTTCAATTGACTATTCTCAGATCTAAGATTTACAATATCCAAGTCTTTCCTACTAATCTCCTGATTCACAAGTAATAGTTGATTTGTCATGTCTACTTGATTGACTATCATTGTTTGCACATCATGTGTTCTTTCATCAAGTCTAGTAGTCATCATTCATTTTTCTTCTTCTACCATAGCCTTTTCATCTTCAGATTTCTTTTTCTGTTCAACAACTTCACACATTCTTATTGATTGGGCTTCTTGTTCCTTTTTCAAGTTTTTACCTTCTTCACATAGTGCACTATTCTTTTCCAATAGATCTTCTATTGCTGCATCGCTCTCAGTAGAATCTCCATTCTGAAAGAGATTTGTTGTGTCCTCTTCCTGATAATGAGTGTCATTCATTAGTTTGGCCAAATCTTTCCTTGTAGTCAAGGACTTCTATAATTCTTGTCTTGCAGTCTCAAGCTGTTGTAGTGCTAGCTGAATATCAACCTTTTGATTCTCAATGACTTTACCCATCTTGTAGATCTCCATCTCAAGATATGTATTCTCAAGCTGATTATGACCTTTTTAGAGAACTGTGCTCTGATACCAATTGTTGGAAATAGAATAATGGGAAAGCAAGATACTGAGAGGGGGGGTGAATCAAATCTTCAAATTTAAACACTTAAAACAAACTGATCCACATTCATAAATATATGAATCTAATGTAATCTCAGATAGCATCCACACAATGAAATAAATAACACATAACACAATAACTTGGTAACCCAGAATCCCAAATAGGTAAAACTAGGGTGGGGATGACACCTACAAAATTCTCCACTACTGCAGTAAAAAAGTGTACCTATTAAGGTTACAAATGTTGATTACAAAATGTAATCTACCCTGTTAAAGGTCTACCCGATTAAGAGCTCAAGATCATTACAATCTACCCTATGAAAGGATTTTAACTTACAATGAAGTAAGCACTCTATTAGGAGATAAAGAAAGGTCTGCTAGAACCAATCTGTTAAGAGATTTTCACCTGATATAATGATTTGAATGTCTCAAGTATTGATCCTTTGTTATGCACTCTGATGCTCATGATAGATCTCCTCTTTCCAGTACCTTCTATGATCTCATAATCTGATATAACTTTTCTCTGTTGTTCATTGTGTTTTCACTCTGCTTGATCTCTGCTTCTTAACAAAATAACCCTCTGTGCATTTCACTTCAAAATGCAGTCACTAGAGAATTTGTCTACTCTCTCCTTACACACAAAATAGGGTTTAGAAGCAATCTAATATACCTGTTCAAATCTAATAGTGATATCTAGATCAATGATCAAGATCTGATACCCATACCTTGATGGTATAACAGTTAATGTTTACAATAGGTCATGCATAGGATAAAACAATTAAATGCATAAATAACTTCGTAGAAGAATATTAAATGCATACATAAGTCAGCCCAAAAAATTTATACAAGTCGGCCAGATCACTTGTCCTCGAAGTTTGTATCATTCTAGACATGTATACAAAAATTATTCTTCTCGGTACTTGACTTCTCTGTCACTTAGCACTTAACATCTCTGTGTCATACTCGGCTCGGTAATGTAACTCAGCTCAGTAATGTAACTAGGCAAACTGAAAACTGCTCGGCAATGTTGCTCGACCTTGCATAGTTTTAGCTTAGCCACAGTGATAGCCAACTAAAACTACCTAATTGAATGACTAAGTGTTGGTCACTAATCATCAAGAGAACTTAGAGATTAACACATAATATTTAAGACAACTATCATCCTAAACAATATCATTTTTAATAAAAGAATGTAACTTGCATAAATCATTATCACTACACTCCTCATAAGACGATCATCTAAGGAACACGGATATGATTCAATATGTAAAGATTCATTAGAAAAAATCAAAATCATCATGAAAGAACTCCTCATGAATAGGAACTATATCATCATATAATACATGAAACAATGAATAATAAATATAAATGTTATTTTACTATCATCACAATGCATGTTGTGAATAATCTGTCACAAACCTGAAAAATCATTATGAATAACAATAGCAATTATAAAATGAAAAAAAAACAAGAACAATCCCAATTGTAACGCTAAGAATAATCTTAATCCTGCAATTATGGTTTAAATTATGATTATAAATAATGTTAAAGTAATAATTAGGGTTAGGGTCAGAACTAGGATTAGGGGTGGGGAATTAGATCAGGATTAGAATTACTATTATAGTTAGGGTCAGGGTTGAACTTACAATTATGATTGGGGAGAGAGTTATATTAATGATTATAATTAGTGTTAGGGTTTGGTATATGATGTAGGAGCATATTGTGGTAGTTGGCAATCCTGTGTCACCAAAAACATGTTTTGGTTTGATTTCTATTGTAGTAGTTTAACTTGGTTGGAGACCTAAGGTGCTTGGTCACTTTGGTGGCAGTTCTCGACTGGAAGATGTATTGCTTCACTGTTGAACTCGGTGACTAGACTCAGTGGTGCTCAGTGTTTCTATTTTTTATGATATTCTAATTGGGGTACACTGCTTGGTGGTATTTTCTCAGTGTGTGCAGCTCGGTGGTGTCTTTCCTGATTACATTATTACTTGGTGGTGTCTGTTTAGTGAAGTCTTTCTTAGTTGTGTCTTTCACCAAGTGGTCTGGCTCTCGGTGTGCTTGTTTACTGACTAGTTGTTGGGGTTCAATGACTTGTGTTTATGGATTGGATGGACATTGGAGATTGCATTTGTGATTTGAGGGGGGTCATTGGAATCATGTTGAGTTTTGAGGCATGCAGATTTGTGTCATTGGATCTTGTGTGGACCTAAATCTGGGTTTATGTGTTCTCCTATGTATTTTGTGTTTCATTTGTAGCCGACTAGTGCATTTAATATATGTTCATTATAGAGTGTATGACCGACTGGGTCATTTAATTATTGTTTACAATATTACTTGTGGCAAGTGTGTATAAAAGAGAGTCTAGGTTGATCTTTTAGAGAGAGATATGGGAAGACAGATAGAGCATAATAGAGTAAGATAATAAGCTGAATAATTGTAAGTTACTGCAGATAGTTGTAAGTGGATAGATAGATATTGCAGATTTCTTGGTGGCTTGCGAGCACAAGTTCAAATCTGGTTTCTTCCACTTAGCTATAGGGTAGATGGATAAACTTGGATCTTGTGAGATCTTGTTGAATCTATTGATGTAATTATCCCTAACCAGGAAGGCCTTACAACCTGACATGTTGCATGTAATTGGAATTCTGAGATAATATAAGTTGATAATTGTTGGATCTGTGTTGTTGATGTGTTTCCGTTGTGGTTCTTGTCATTGGCTGCAAGTTTGGAAAGTCCTTTATTGGATCCTCCAAGCTTGACTAAATCAAGTGGTATCAGAGCTGGTTTGTTTCTTATGGAGCTTAGGGTTTTCAAAGATCTGGAGATATACCTCCAAGAAGATTGGACCCTAGGGTGATTTTAGATCTTTTCAAGGAGGTGGAAGAGAGGATAACAAAAAATTTAGACCGGAGATGGTGAAAATGAAAAATGAAATCATAGAAGGTATCAAAAGTGTTGGATTGCATAGAGGTTCAAGAATGGATGGTGGTTATGAAGAAGCTGCTGAAGATTTTGAAGTTGTTGGATCTAGTGGAGATGAAAAAAGCCAATCAAATAGAGAGATCTAGAGGAGACAAAATATGATCAATTCTAGATATCTGGAGCTTAGTTGAGTACAAATTACCAAATGGAGGTTTCCAAATTTTTTAGGTACATTGAGACTCAAGGATCTGATTGATTGGATCAGTGAATTAGAAGACTAATTTGAGATAGAAGACATTGAAGATCCACTTAGAGTAAGGTTGGCATAGACTAATTTGAAGGGGCATGTTTCTTTATGGTGGAAAGAGTTGCAGAGGGACAAAGAAGAAGAATTTGGGATGAAGATCAATCGATGGAGGTTGATGGTGACAAAGCTCAAAGCTAAGTTCATTCTTGTCGACTATGAACTTCAGTTATTTAAGAAATTATAGAATCTAAAATATAAGGAGATGACTGTGGAAGATTATACTAAGGAGTTCTACAAACTGACTATTCGGTCTGGGCATAGAGAAATTTCTAAAGAAAAGGTTGCAAAGTATGTCAATGGGCTGAGATTCAATATCCAGGATGAGATTGATATGTTGAAGATTGACTTAGGAGAAGATTCTTATCAGTATGCATTGAAGGCAGAAGATAAGTTAAAGAGAAGAAATTATGGTAATTCCCAAGGGAAAGACAAGCCAGAGCAGTCGGTAAAAGATAAACCAAAAGTTGAAGATGAACCAAAACCTGTCGAACCGAGGAGAAGGGCGGGTAGTGGTGTATTTAGAGGTACTTGTTACAACTATGGTGAAAAAGGAAATTAGTCATTTTAATTTCCCCATGTAGATAGGAAGGTTGGTAGTCACCAAAATGATGTGGTGAATGAGGTTGCTAAGAATGAACCTAAGGTAGATGGTGTGAATATTTTGCTTAGGAGAACTTTGTTGCCCTCGAAGCAAGCTGATTCTTGTCAAAGGAAGAACTTGTTCAAGACTATGTATAAGTCTGGTGGTAAATGTTGTAAGGTGCTTGTTGATGGAGGAAGTACTAATAACCTAGTTGATGACCTGAGATGGTTCACAAACTTGGTTTGAAAAGGTTGAGGCATCCTTATCCTTATAGGATAAGTTGGTTACAAGCTAGTCATGAAGTAGAAGTGAAAGAGTAGTGCATGGTGAGTTTTTACATTGGTTCTTATAGAGATTAAGTACTATGTGACATTATGGAGATGATTTCTTGTCATATTTTACTCAGTAGAACTTAGCAATATGATAAAGATGCTATTCACGACTGTAAAATAAATTCCTTTACTATACTGAAGGATGGGAAAATTTCTATTTTAATTCCTTTGAAGGATGTAGAGCTCGATAGGAGGAACTTGAGCATTGGTAGAAGACCTAAAATGATTGTAGTGGTTGATATAAAAATGAGTGTGCAGAGATATGAAGACAAATCAGAAAGTACTAGTGCTAAAAGGAAGCAAAAGAAGAATCGAGGGAAGGGTGTGTCGGTTGAGGACTTGGAAGACATGTATATTAAGAACCAGTTTGGGATCTATGTGTTTAATCCCAATAGATGTTCATCCAGCTTATGAGAACATCTTTTTGTGCCTGGGGTGTCTGATGTAGGAGCATCCTGGGGTAGTTGGAAATCCTATGTCACTAAAAACATGTTTTGGTTTGATTTCTATTTTTGTATTTTAACTTGGTTGGAGAGCTGAGGTGCTCGGTCACTTTGGTGGCAGTTCTTAGTTGCAAGATGTATTGCTTCACTGTTGAACTTGGTGACTAGACTTGGTGGTGCTCGATGTTGCTATTTTTGATGATATTTTACTCAGGGTACACTGCTCGGTGGTAGTTTCTTAGTGTATGTGCAGATCGGTGGTGTCTTGATCGATAGCATTATTACCCAGTGGTGTCTAATCAGTTAAGTCCTTGTTTGTGTCTTTAACTGAGTGGTCTGGCTCTTGGTGTGCTTTTTTACCGACTAGTTGTTGGGGTTCACTGACTTGTGTTTATGGATTAGGCAGACATTGGAGATTGCATCTGTGATTTGAGGGGGGTCATTGGGATCGTGTTGAGTTTTGAGGAATGTGTATTTTTGGCATTGGATCTTGTGTGGACCTAAATATGGGTTGATGTATTCTCCTATGTATTTTTATTTTAGTTGCAGTGAAATGGTACATTTAATATATGTTAATTATAGAGTGTATGGATGAATGGGTCATTTAATTATTGTTTACAAGATGACTTGTGGCAAGTGTGTATAAAAGAGAGTCTAGGTTGATGTCTTAGAGAGAGAGAGAGACATGGGAATATAGATAGAGGACAGAAGAGTAAGCTAATAAGATTCATGATTGTAAGTTGTTGCAGATAGTTATAAGTGGATAGACAGAGATTGCAGATTTCTTGGTGGCTTGTGAGCACAAGTTTAGATCTGGTTTCTTCCACTTAGCTATAGGGTAGATGGATAAAGTTGGATCCTATGAGATCTTGTTGAATTTGTTGATGTAATTGGCCCTAACCAATAAGGCCTTACAACCTAACATGTTGCATGTAATTGGAATTTAGACATAATATAAGTTGATAATTTTTGGATCTATTTCCGCTATGGTTCTTGTCGTTGGCTGCAAGTTTGGACAGTCCTTTATTGGATCCCCCAAGCTTGACTGCATCAATATATAATTAATTTTAGGGTTTAATTATAGTTAAGATTTAATGATGGTTACAATAAGGGTTAGGGTTCTAAGATAAATCTTAGGGTTAGGATTAAGTTCAAAGAAATTAGTGTTAGAAAAACAATTAGGTTAAATTTAAGGTAAGAGTTCAATTAGATCATCAAGACAAAGAGATAATAAGAATGAATCAGATTCATTATTTTTATTTTATTATAGTCTTACCATATTATAGTTTTGGTTGTATTGGAAAGGAATTATCTAAAACCTAATTCAACCCAATACCTAACCCTAACATTAACTCAAATTGAATATTAAACTTATGCCCAATATTTCTTCTAGAATAGTAAACCTAATCATAACTAACATTAACCCAAATCTAATCTTAAATCTAATACTATTATAACAAAAACCATAATACAACCTTGATTATTTATTAACTCTCAACCTTAACTCTAATTAGGCTTAATCATAACCCTACACCAAACCTTTGTTATAGATCATTTACCCCAAAACAATGATTTATCCTTGAAATCTAACCCTATTTGAGTCTTAAAAATAATTCTAATCCTTTAACAATAGTTGAATTTTAATACTAACCTAAATCTTAATTAAACACCAACCTTAATACTAAATCTAATTAAAATTATTTTATTATCTTACCAAATTTTATCTTTATTTGTATTGATCATGCATACCCTAAACCATAATTCAACTAGAACCCTAACCATAAAATTTACTTAAAATAAACACTAACCCCAAACTCAAGATTTATTCTACAATAGTAACCTTATTAGAAACCTAACATTAAACTTTACATGACCTTGACACCAATAGTAATCTAACCACAACCGTAACCCAAGATTTTTTTATAACCCTTAATCAATACTTTATCCTTAAAACATAACCCTATTTGAGTCTTTGTTGGTTTACCCTACTAATGATGGTTTACTAAGAGGGGGGTGAACTAGAAAATATTGAAACTTAACACTTTAAAACTAAACCTTTGATTCAACTTGGTGATTCAAATAATAGCAGCAACTGAAACTTGTAAACACTTCACAAACTTGATGAACAACATATATTATAAGTAAATAACATTCATAGTTATCAAGCATCACATGTAACACCAGATTTAATGAGGAAACCAAATTTTGGAAAAAACTCCATGGGAATTGTCACCCACAACAAGAAATACTCTTCTAAAGTATTCTTGATTAAGAGTCAATCCGGTTAAAGATTACAATGCACATTTATTAAATGCGACCTTGTTAGGGATTTACCTCAGATCTGTTAAGATCTTCACCCTATTAGGAGTGGTCTAGTCAGAGGGCTTAAACATTCATCCTAGAATGTCACCTTTTACAATGATTTACAAAAAGACTTTTAGGTCCACTTGATTAAGAAATTTTATGTTACAAAGATTAGTAAGAAATAGTGTACTGATTTGACATGTGATTATGCAACTATCCTTATCTTGATCAAATCCCCTTTTCACTCTTTGAAACTTACTGGTATCAAAAACTCATCAGTCTCTCCTCTTTAATGATTCTCCAAATCTTTCACTACTCTTCTCAGTAGCTATTCAATTATTCAATTTTCCAACATCTCTGTATAAACATACAGACTCATCAATATACAAGACTCTATTTTGCCTCTTAATCCTACTGATTAGGTTTCCCTTCAATTACACTAAGCCATTATATTATCTCATATGAACTGATTCAATGTATCTGCAACTCGGTTAGGTGGTTAACCTTGCCTCGTGACTTCCACTTTTCTTAGAACTCACAACTTTCTTTTTTCTGCTTAATCCTCATCTCATATTTTGAACTTAAATTTTCATGACCGTAGATCTTGCAAAAATCTTCATTTTCATCCTTAGAATATTCTTGATCTCTATGCCTTGACATTAAATTCATTCTAAACCTTGAATCAAATCTATGTTCAAACTTTTTTTGTGCTTGGTGACTCGGTGATTATCTTCACTCGGTTACCAAAATTTCTTGGTAACTGATCTTGTTTGATTGTCAACTTCACTCGGTGAATGTCTTTCCTTTGCTCAACCGACTAACACTTCACTACTCGGTAACTAGGTTGTTACCTTTACCAACTTTACCTCTCTTCTTTACCAACATAACAACATCAAATGTTAAGTAAGAAAATTTATACCAATAGTTCTTCATCATTGTCTGATCTTTATTATCTGCACAATTAATTTCCTCTCCGATTGATATGGAAAATTAATATAAAATGGAAATCAATTGATTGACATCAATGAAAAAATAACAACTGATCTAACCATTCTACTTTCTTGTATTCTTCTGAACTCAGTATTCATCACCATTACCATCAGTTGGTTAACAATCTGCCTCTTTGGCATTAATGACAACACTATCAATTGATGATGGTATACTCTAATCTCTCTATAGTGTCTCTACTCCCTCTTAGCTTATTCTTCCTCTTTTCCTTCAATCACATTCTCCCACTTACACGTAATATGCTTTACTTGTGTATTCATCACTTACTTCTCCTTTATGTATTCATCAATTAGTTATTGTACTTCTCCCTCTTTAACAACAAATACAAAGATCCATACTCCCAAAAGCTTGTTCAGGTAGTGAATCATACCTTGCATGTACTGATTTCTCTTTGCATACATAAATCCTTTCACAACTTTAGGAATCACCTAAAGTGTGATCACTAGCATCAAATCAAAATTTAGATATTCTAATGTGTTCTAGAATTGATGCAACATGCCTCTTGCATTAATGAATGTTGGATAGGGGTAGGACCTCTAATTTACCTTTGAGATACTCAAAATAATAATTTAGTAGTGGTTTGGTGAAAATGTCAGCTAGTTTTTCTTTGAATTCACATATTCCAACATTACATGCTTTTTGTGTACTTTCTCTCTCAAGTAATGATACTCGATAGATATGTTCTTGGTCTTTAAGTTCATTACCAGATTCTTTGATATGTTTATAGCACTTGTGTTGTCACAATAGATAGTGATTGGATCAGTGATCTCTTCTTGCATACCTTATAGTAGTTCTTTGATCCACACAATATTTGCACAATTCATAGGTGTAGCAAGATACTCAGCCTTGGTAGTAGAATGTGATATAAAACTTTTTTTCTTTCTTAGCCATGTAACTAGTCTTTTTCCTAGAAAGAAAGCTCCTCTTCTTGTACTATTTTTTTCATCAATGTTTCTTGCCCAATCAACATCAGTGTAGACTTTTAAGTCAAAGTATCCTCCTTTATTGTATAGTAGGCTGAAATCCTCAGTGCCTTTTAGTTATCTAAAAATTATATTAACTACAGACATATGTGTATCCTTTGGATCGGAAGAAAACCTTGCAACAATCCCTACTGCATGATAAATATCAAGTCTGTTGTGCACTACATATTGCAACTTACCAATAATGGATTGGTAGAGTGTCTCATTGAATTCATTTGACTCATCCTCTTTAGATAACTTGCATCCAATGACCATTAGTGTTCCAACAAGTTTTGTGTCATCCATACCAAAGGTCTTTAGGATCTCCTTAATATATTTTAATTGTGTAATATAGATCCTATCCTTTACCTATTGAATTTGAAGTTCAAGAAATAATTTAATCTCTCCAATCATAGACATTTGAAACTTCTTTCTCATCTCTTCATCAAAATATCTACATAATATGTCATTGCCTCCAAAGATAATGCCATCAACAAATATCTCAGAAATCAAAACTTTGTTAGTACAATCACATTTCAAACAGCGAAAACTTTAGTGGTGATTATTCACCATTTGGTGAATGTCACATGTCGGTGACCCTGGAATTGGAAAATATTTTTCACATATTGGATTGACCCTATCGCCTGACATTTATTAATATTGGTTCCAAAGCCCAGGCCCACCACCCATCGGTTTATTTAATTTTTCCATTTCTTACACATTATCGCCAATGGAATATAAATTTTGGTCCCCATAAATTTAAAACATTCGCCTATAATTTCTAAGCGACCCCAAATCGACGGTCTATATTATCCTAGAATTTTATGAACATGTGTATCTAACCAACATAATTTAGCCAACTTTATTAATCATGTGAAGGTATTAGATGACCCATCATCGCCTCAAAAATAATAAAAGACGTGTTATAATTACGTGGGCTTCACTAAATATTTGTAAACCTAATACCTCCCGCCAAATTTTCCAAATAAGGATTACTATAAAAACATTTTGATATCTCTATGACATCTCTATATTTGATCGATAGCAAAGTTTCATAAGTTTCAGACTATTGAGTGTAACTGTATACTGCATTGGTGAGTCACGACTGCATTGCTGTATTTTAATTTGAGGAAAAGGTAAGTGATACTTATTCTATGGCTCTGTGATTTTGAGTTCATTTACATTATTTTGGAATAGGTTTGCAAAAAATAGGGTTTATTTTCCCTTTCGGCCTGAAATACACCGCACGCTGTTGATCTGTGCTCATCGAACAGTCGTTGGCACTATTGCACTATCGCGGGTCCCATTAACTTTTGCCTTGTCATTTGATGTCACTAGGACATGTGTGAGTGTCACTTAGTAATTTTAAATTATAACTTCAGCTTATTAGTTATTACATTTAATAAATGTTATTAAATATTTAGTTTTACAATGTAGTCAGATTTAGATTTTAATTCAATTATTTCTATCTTATAATCACACATCGATATGACACATTGGCAAATTAAAAATAGAAACTTGCTTTGGGCTGATAAAGAAACTTAATCATTTAGTATTGAGATTTAAAAATGGAAGTACTAATTTATCGCTTAAGCATATACTTAAATGTCTATACACAGGTAAAGAAACTAATTAAAATATGGTAATCACAGAGAAGTCTAAGAATCATTTTTTGTACCCATTAAAAGAAAATTGAAACGAACTTGGAAAATTATTATTATTTTTTTTTCATAAAATTACATCGTACAGTAAAAATAGAAACCTACTAGGCAACTTCTTATTGGTATAAAAAAAGGGAAACTTTGCATGTCCATTGTCAAAAGACTAGGGTAACGGGAATGGATAACCGGTAAACTAGGGAATCAAGGATCTTCATCTTCCCTTTTGTCTGAGTAGAATTTTCTAGAGAGGATAATCTCTGTGAATTCATCAAGCCATGTGTAGTCTAACTCATCAATTTCATCAAGGTAAAACAATTTCTAGAGAAAATCCCTCCCAAGTCATGCCCATTTCTTGTGTCATGTTAGTTTCTCGTCATTTAGGTTCAACAGAAAGGGTTGTTTGGCCACATTTCTGCCCGGCACCAACAACTTTTGTATATCTCTTGGCCAAGGGATCCCCACCCCTAATTCTACAAAAACAACAACATTGACATTGTCCTTTAGGAAATTCTCTTTAAAAACCTTCCTCAATAGCATTAGCATATCCACCTTCTGTCATCTGAGGTCGAGGAGAGACACAAAAAACTGGGATGTAATGTCGGCGTAGATGTGGTATCTATCGACATTCTCAAGGAACTCTCAACCCAATAACATCAACACAGTAGAATTTATAAAAGCATCGCCACCAACCTCCCTACAAATGGAAGTGAGGATTTCTTCTGAGATATTTCCCAAAAAGGACCTCTAGTCATCTGGGGATGTGCATCTCAAATGGATTGGTGTATCCATCTTTGATTCTTGAAAGCCTAAAGATCTAAAAACCTAAACCTTAAAACCAGAGGTAGAATTTCTACCACCGGCAGCTCTAAATCTTAATCTACCAAAATAAAAATGAAGAAGAAAGAAACCAGATTGTCTATAAATAGTCCCGACCCCTTGATTGATAGTAGTGATCACAGATACTTAGCAATTAATAATTATCCTTTCTTTAATCATATTTAATGCAATTTCCATAAATGCATTATGTGTATTATGTGTGTGAGAGATTTAAATTGAATGTCCTTAATCTTTCATTTCTAAATGTAAATCTTTCCCATAAATGCATGTGTACTATTGACACTTAAAGATGGCAGTTAAACAATGTCACTGACAAGGAATTTATTTCTTTTCGAGTTACGAGTTACAAGTTGTAGTTGCACTATCCATCGTCCACATCAAAAAATAACCAATAGTAATCAACGATCATGGTTACAGTGCACATTTTAAGGCTTGATACATGTCATCATTCTGGTGACTTCCTGTAGAAGTCGATTTCCTTCCAAAATTTGGCCAAAAATTAAATTTCAGCCATTGATCTAGGATGATCAAATGGTCTCAAATAATACATTTAATAATATCTAATTAGGTTATGTGTCAATTTGTGATCAGTTATATTCACAACAAATAAAAGAGATATTCGCAGGATGTTGCATTAATTACAATGTTACGTGCCATTATTCCAGTGACTTCATGGAAAACTTTGTTTCCTTCACGAAATTGGGCCAAAATTAAACTTTAGCCATTGATCTAGGATAATCAAATGGTCTGAAATAAGACATTTAATATTAGTTTGAGTTGGCCCATATGACACATTGACGAGTCCCATCTTTTGAAAATCGCCACATAAAATATTTATTTTTCCCATAATTAACAATATATTAGCCAATAAAATAAATATATTTTCAAATGACACATAAAAATCGCCAGTACAAATATTTTTTTTTTACCTTCACAAGAAAATAATTCACCTCATATATTATATATTTTCCCCCACATTAATTTATAATTTGCCAGGATTTTATGGAATTTTCATTCGACAGGGAAAAAATCACCTACACCTTTATATTATTTCCTAATTTGAAAAAAAAAATCGCCATCATCAATAAAAATTTCTCCTAAATTAATGTACAATTCACCAGGATTTTACACTTTTTCCTAGGAGGGGGTTTCTTAAAGTTATCCCTAATTTCAAATACACATTTTTTTTGTCACTGGTTCTTTGAAATCCTATTTTGATTAGATATGAATGCAATCTTTCATACCATGCTCGAGGTTCTTGTTTCAAGCCATACAATGCTTTTTGCAATTTGCATACCACATCTCGGTTAGTATTCTTAGAAAATCCTTCAACTTTGTCAATTTATACTTCCTCTTCAAGAATACCATTGAGAAATGCATACTTAACATCCATCTGATAAACTTTGAATCCCTTATAAGCTGCATATGCTAGTATAATTCTTAGTCCTTCTAATCTAGCAACAGGTTCAAAAGTTTCACCATAGTCAATTCCTTCTTCTTGTGCATACCCCTTGCAAACTAATATTTCTTTATTTTTCATTACATTACCATGCTCATTCAACTTGTTTATGAAAATCCACTTATTACCAATTACATTCTCATCCTTTGGTCTTGGTACCAAAATCTATGTATTATTCTTTTAAATTTGATCTATCTCTTCCTTCATTACTTTCCCAATCTTCACTTTCTAATGCATCTTTTACTTTTCTTGGTTAAAATTTAGATATTAAGCATGTGTTTTATCTTACCTTTCTTCTTGTCATAACTCCAACAGTCTTGTCTCCAATGATTTACTCGGTGAGTGGAGTCTCTTTACATTTTTTTCCAACACAAGCTCGATAGTCAGTGGTATCTCTTCATTTCCATCATTTAGTGTAAGCTCTCTCTGATGACATTAAGTTTTTCCATTAGTATACTTAAAGGGGAAAACATGATGAAGGTCATCAGTATAAGCATAACTGGTGGACAGTAAGCATAACTGGTGGACAACAAGCATACATGATAGGACAAAGTGTCTAACATAAAAATGCTGATTATAGAAATTACTAACGACAAGCATAATCGATGATACAGTTTTGAGAACATCACCAACAGATCAGAAAAGGGATACCCGATGAATAGTTCAAGTAAGGAACACCAACGGAGAAGAAAACTGATAGACTGACAAAGCATCCCGACCATCCAAACCAACAGTCAGTTAAAGAACCCACAAAAGTGGATCTGATTTTACACGTCAGATAAAGCAATGTAATTCTATTTATAGAGTTTTTATTTGTTTTAAATCTTAACTTGAGGGTCAAGCAAACATATTGTAAATGTTTTAAAGCATCCTAACAGTTCAAAAACATATCTAACTAAAGATCAAGGTCAAGTTTTAAACCTTGGATCTAGGGTTAATTTGAAAAGCGTGAATCAAGAATAGAGCTAGAAACTAGTATAAATAGATGTTCCATCATTTGTAATAAAGAGGACTTGTAATCATTTGAAGAATGATAGTAGCTATGGAGAGCATCTAAGTAGAAGAAGAGAATTCATGCAAAGTTTAGAAACAAATCACAGTAGTTATCAAGAACACATGAAGGCTACCGATGAGTAGAGACAAGGTATCACTCAATCACTCAAGGTGATTACATACATACATTGTAAGCTATACATGATCTGTTATCAGAAATTAGAGAGTGCATTCACTATAAAATCAACATTTATATTGTATTTTCATTCTAAAAAGTGCATCACAATAGAAATCCTTTTGTAGAAGGTGGACTTAATAGTTCTTGGATAAATCTCTTAACAAAGTGCACACCTAATGGTGTTGCTAAAGCTTCAAATGAAGTAGATCCTCATAGGTCTCCACTCTAATACTCTTAACAGGATAGATCATCAGAAGTGATCATTTGTAAGCCTTTACTGGCTCCCTTCTTATCTGTAGATAGTGAATTTTTGTGGGTAGACATCCCCACCATAGTTTTTACTTCCTAACAAGAGTTTTCTACAATATCATATCATGTGTTATGTGTTATTTTTTTTCATGAATGTTTCTTGAATGTTTATACATGTAAAGAACTTATATTATGATCACACATACATAATCAAAGATGAAAAGATAGATAAGTATATACAAATTTGATGACACAAAGGTTAATGGGCCAATCATAGAAAAAGTTTTAAAGGTGTTGATTCACCCCTCCCCTCTTAGTACATCATTCCAATAATTCCAACAATTGGTATCAGAGCTAAGTCTCTTTCTTGAAAAGCATAAAGACTTAAGAGAAAAGATCCACACAATAGAAAAGTACAGACTGGACAAGACTATTGAGAATGAGCAATTGCAAATTTAGATTTACTATGAGCAGTATAAAGAGGTGAGAGTAAGCATGAGAAAGTTGCTTGATGAAAGAATTATCATGGAAACTAGGCTTAATGAAAAAGATTATCAAGAAGAGGAGATCCCAGATTACTTAAACAATGTTGAATCATCAACAAGCAAAGCCTTAGACACATCAGTAGAAGAGATCACAAGTCTACAAGAATTCAATCTACATCTGACAGAGCAAATCAAAATGATGCAAATCGGTCAAGAAACTCAGATGGTAAAAATGATTGATGTTGTGAATGATTCAAGAAAAGATGAATTAGAGAGAACATTGGCTATTGATGATAGGAGGAAAATAATAGAAAAAGCTACAAGAAAAAGAATCAGAGATTCAAAGACTTACTGAGCATCACCATGAGATTACCAACCAGATTATTCTTATGAGTCAAGAAGAAAATAGATTAAATACTAAACTCATTGAAAGAATACGATCATCGGTGAGCTAAAGGAAGAAAATGAGAAACTAAAGCATGAAGTCAGAATTCAGAATTAGCACAATGAATTGATCAAGAAAGCTTAAGATAGCAACAAAAGAATGGATGATTTCCTTGACAGTCAAAGAAGAATCAACAATTACACAGGAATAGGTTACACCGACAATGGAGAGTCATCTAATCAATCAAATCAAAAGAATTCATATGCAACTCTGAGAACCAAGAAGTTGTCATGCAATCACTGTGGAAAACTAGACCACACCTCAAATGTTTACAGAAACAAAATGAAAGGTATTCCTCAATCACAATCTACTTTCATTGGTAATTGTTATAAATGTCACAAGCAAGGACAAAAGGCATATGAATGCAGATCCAAGGTGACAAATCCAAAGAAGGAAACCTATATGGACATGTACTATCCTACTTGCAAAATGAATGGACATACATATCAGGAATGCTGGAAAAAGAATAAAAAGGCATGGACACCAAAAGAACCTGATAATGGCTAAAAACCAACAAGAAAGGGAAACTTATATGTTTGGGACTATAACACATGGGTAAATTGCATAGCATGTGGAAGGTATGGTCATATATCTGCTAACTCATGTATGAGAAAATGGAATAGAAAATCAAGAGGATGGTTCAATCCTGGAATGACATGTTTACATTGTCATAAGGTTGGACATGTGATAAAATATTGCAAAGACCGACTGACAGAAATGAGTACTTATCCCAATGGAAATACCATTGATGAAATCAAGAAGATGAGGAACAAGATGTGGGTAAAAGCCACAAACACTGAAGGTGATGGAACAAGAAATGAAAATGATGACCCCCCATCCAATGGATTTGGTGGCATCACCATTTCCAACTAAATTGTACAAGTAAGTATGGAACTACATTATGAAAAGTTATATTATGCATCGGTTCCATCTACATATTGATCATATAGACAAATTAGCATTATTAAAGATGCACTATATTGTCACTTGTAAATATTATTGAAAAACCACCATCAGTTATTGGGTACAAATATGCATTGGTGAACACACACAAAAAAAGTTAACACTACTTACCAGAATGTATCATTCATTACACAAAGGCCAAGTGGCTAAGTGTAAACCAACAGACATCGGTGATCCTTGAGCCAATGAAATTTGTCTTCGCCACTTTACTGACAACCATCGGTGAAGTCAACAAAGCTGCTGGCAACTTTGACACTTTACACCTACATCAAAGATGTTATTTATGCCTCAACCAATGAACTTAGTCTTTGTATACTAATGAGTTGGTGAGCATTAATGACAACTTAAGGCACAAAAGTTATAAAAGACTGACGGCTGAACTCATTTTGCACCTGTGACTTTTGAGCAACCAAGAGAGCCTAGCAAAGTGATTGAAGAGAAAAATTGAAGAGTGACTCTAGTAAGATTATAAACACCACTCAGAGGATTCACAAGCAATCATAGAGATTCAGTAAGTACCTGCATTCACTGACTACACTGTTTGATTTATGAAAAACCCTAAATTTCCATAAAATGATGGCATCGACTTCAAGTGTTGAAAAGATTAAGGAAGATAAGAAGAAAGCAATCAAGCTTGTCAGTAGAGGCACTTGTGTTGAACCAAAATACAAGCTACACCCAAAAATTACATCACAACCTAATGATTCTGGAGCATTCTCCAGAATCCCAACTAAGGTTTTACTGGTAGAAGACATAAGGTCCTATATACACTATAAGATCTCAAAATTAGGAGATCTAGACTTAGATAATGCCTACAGGGAACTATGTAATAAAGCTGGAAACCTCAAAGAAGAGCACAAGCATATGGAAGTGAAAGGAATCATGAATGCATTATACTTTCCCAGAGTTTTCAAAATGGAATGGATAATGATAGTTCTCAATAGAATGCATAACCAGACTTTATGGCTTAATAAGCCAAAATAAATATCAAAGGATGTTATTCATGCAGTAAATGGATATCCTACAACTGACAAACTACAAGCTCATAAGCACCCATCTCTAAAGGAAGTAGAAAAGCTAACTGGTGCAAAATCAGACAAAAGAGCTCTCAAGGTCAACACTATCACCGACACAAAACTCATGTTTGGTGCATGTGTGGTAGGGTACAAAATCTTCCAGGCAAGAAGAATGATTAACATATCAAGCACTGCTATGAGCACAACATTCAAAATCATCAAACAAGGAAAGAAGATGGATCTTGCAGAGATCCTATTGAATCAACTTGAGGAGAACATGAACACCGTAAGATCTTTAAGAAAAAACACTTGTAAGTTTGGTTCCCTCATTATGTGCATATTATTTTACTTTGAAGAATACTTTCCTTCATAGGCAAAGTAGTATGGGATACAAGCAGACCTATAACCATACAGATATGTGAGCATATAGAGTCACTAGGAATAGACTTTGATGATATAATGAATGAGTATTTCAAAAGAATTAAGGAAATGTTGCAAGCTAGAACAAGGATACCTGAAAGTCTGATAGAAGAACACAAAGAGGACATATGTTTTATGGTAGATACTGATTTCACGTATATCCAAGTAGTAGTACCTAAGAAGTCCTAGCTTTCACATTTAGAGTATGAAATCAAATCAGGACAAGCCAATGATTGCATCAAGGCACTATTGAATGAACCAATTAGAAACAAACAAGCAAGATTTGGCACCTATGAGAAAGCCAAACAAAATATCAAGACATATCTTTTTGTCAAGAAGATTATAAACAAGAAGGACAAGATGGTCAAAACTTAACCAAGAAACTTGCAATTACAGAAGAAAGTGAAGAGGAAACAGAGGGTAAGGAGGAACAAACCAAACGAAAGTCACCTATCAGTGAAGAAGAGGAAAAGAATGACTCAGAGGGAACAAAGTCAGATTCTCCACCTCCTCCTATACCCAAAAGAGCAAGAACAACAACCACTTCAAGAATGAGAAGCCAGACTGCAAAAGAGTCAACTCCTTCACCATTATAGAAAAGGAAGAGTGAGGATATACAAGAGAAAACCAGCTCCTCCAAAAGAAAGATAGACCAAATGGAGGAAGATGACTAGAACTCAAGAAGATCTAGAAGACTCAGCTATGGATGATTGTGATGTAGAATTACAAAAGGAAAAAGAACCTTTTGTGCCTACAACAATTGATATAATAAGCAAGAATATTTTAGAATCACAGACTATTTCTGATCCTAACATTAGGAAATGGTTAAAATTCAGTACAAAGGATCAAAATAAGATTGAAGATGCAATAATTGCAAAAATGTACAAACATTATTATGTTCCACTGGGATTCTCAGAATATGACGTTCCCAAAGAACTATCACAGAGATTGTCAGCCAGATGGACCTTTGCACTACATCAGGAAAAGGAAATAAGAGAAATAATACTTGTAACTCTTATGCCTCCTAATACAAATAATGAAAAAATTACTGAGATGATGAAGAAGTATGAAAAGGATTTCTCACCAAAAATGAGAGCATATGAATTTCTCAAGGGTAAGATAATTGATCTTGATCAAAATAGCATTAAGAAGTGGTGCAAGATACTCAAAAATCCCACAAAGGAAGCTAGCCTAGAGAAGGAAAAAATCATCATTAAAGATATACAAGATGACTCATCTATGGAATTGGATAGAGAAGAGAGTGATCCAGCAGGCCCCAAACATACTGACATTATAGATGAAGTATGGCCAGACACTACTCTTGACAACAATCAAAGCGAGGAAAGTCAAAATCCACCAAGTCCAGTTCATATTGACTTGAGAAGAGAAGAAGAAGTTACCAAAGAATATTTGACAATAAAAGGTAACATAACTGATGATATCAATGATGAATCATGGTTAGATAACATTGTCAATGATATTACAGGAAAAGACCCTGTAGAAGAAGTGCAAAAAGATGAAGATATAAATGTTGCACAGGGCAATACCGATGGACATGATTCAACTATTAACACTGCAGAAGTCAATACACCGAAAAACATGAACATATTAATTGATGCTATTGATATTGAATCAAGTCAGGAAAAATCATCTAAGAAAGATGATGATATACCCAAGGACATGGGTAATTATGAAAATAAAGATGCATCAAATATTCAAAAGGATATAGATATAGAAATGAAAGATGCAACCGACACTCAACAAGAAGTGTCTACTGAAAAAGACAAAGGAGCAGATAACAAAATGAATGAAACATTGAAAAAGGATGAAGAGAGAAAAGAGTGAAAAAGCTAAAAAGGATGAAAGAAAGGAAGAAAAAGAAGATAAATCTGTTGATACACCCAAGACAAATGAGGAGATGTCTTCACAAAACCAGCTGGTGGACTCAGAATAGAAATAGTAAGATGCTTCATCTTCTCGACCCTCACCCACCAAATCAATCCAGTCTTAAGGTTTACAAATGGTAGTACACCAATCTGCCTCCCAGCCAAAGAAGAAAAAGAAAAAGGCATTGAAGAAAGATATCTTGGCTGTCACACTTGATGAGGTAATAGAAATACCCAAGTGGGATGTATCTACTTTAGATACTGAAACACTTCAAAAGTTTGGATTAATGTGTCAAAGAAAGGCAATTCAAGAGAAAATGAGAAAGGCACATAGGGAAGCCCAAGCACTTGAGCAGGCAAGGGATATTCTACAAAAAATTGTTCTAGATGTCAAAATTGAAGATAACACATCAGTCATGGAACAAATAGCAGTTCTTATCGATGCCATCACAAATTAGAATGTAGATGCAGAAAAGGCCATGGAAGAACAAGAAAAAATGAAGTATCAACACAAACTAATTGAGAAGATCAGCCAAGTGTATGCACCCTAAAATGGTCGCCTAGACTTTGTGCCCCATTTATCATTTTATCAATTTATCAAATTTCTGAGTCAATGCTTTGGAACATTTTCAATTCAAATCAATTTCCTTGATCAAATTGTAATTAATTTAATTATTTCAATACTTCCTAAGGTTTGATCATTTTTATTTAATTAAAAGATTTAATCTCCCTTTTAATTGAATAAAATTCATCTTATTTAATTAAATTAAATTTCTCCCTTTTAATTAAATAAAATTCCTCTTATTTAATTAAATTCAATTCCCCCCATTT
>MU226746.1:1269753-1284215 GCA_018584345.1 Thuja plicata | reverse complement strand
GACTGCTCAGGATATTCCTATCCAGTCTCTGAGTGGTATGGAGCACATCTCTCGGGACTCTGTTTTTGATGATGCCCAGAATAATCAGCAGGGACCTAGTACTGAGTTGCTTTTTCCCAACACCCCTATGGAAAAGGTTATGGTGGACCATGATAACATTAATGCTAAGGGAAGTAGTTTCTTCCCTAAGTCTGGGGAAAAAGGTAATAATGATCTGAATAAAGAGTACACTGTTGAAAATAAGACTAAAGGGACTGAAAGTGTGAAGAATAAAGAAGCGGAGACTAAAATAGTTGACAGTAGTGAGGAGCATTCTGGGGATAACAGCTTCAAAGTTCTTGAAGAGGTCATTTCTGAGCCGTATGATTCCCCGAGCCATGAGCAGGATAACAGGAAAGAGGAAAGAGATAGAATTTTCAAAGGCAGTAAAATTCAGTCACTTCATGATGATATCCGCAGGATGGACAGTGAGGTGAGAAGGACTACTGTCTTATCTCCCCTGGAAATAGCTAAAAATAAATCAACATACAGTTATAATTTGGATAAATGGGTTCAATCTGATCTGGTGGAACTAAAGAATAGATGCATTAAACTGGAGAATAAGAGCTCCATGATTGAGGAAACCATAGATATTATCAGGAATGATTTCTCCCAAAATTCCAATGCTTCTGCTAATGATGATGTTGAGGCAAAAATTAGAAATGCTGTTGAAGCAGCTATGTTCCCCATTCAGAATAAAATTGAAGGGAATGAAGATATGCTGAAACATTTGCTCACTTTGGTAAACACTGGAATGAAGGCTACGCTTGAGAATCTGATGTCTCTGAGCACTTGGCTGGAAAACAACAAAGACAATGCCGAGCACCCTGTTTCCTTCCAGCATTCGGGACCTGGAACTCGCACTAGATCTAAGGTGCAGAAGAATGAAGATCCGAATCTTCAGAAGCTGAGAGAGAACGTGACAACTATGAAGAGTCAGCTGATGGACTCTGAATGCCTTCAAAAATCTTTGATCTGATTTTGGTGCTGGCGGGCCTCTTCTCTGTTTTCTTTCCAGCAGTCTTTTTGTTCCTTTTGTTTAGTTTGTTTAAGTTGCAATATCTGAGTTTTGACCCACTGTTGATTGTTCCCATCTCTGGGTCAATCTGATGCTCTTAGGGATTTTTTAGTCTCTCCTCTCTTTGTCTTGTTAAAGGGTTTCGGGGTCCCCTTCAAAATCTGCTTTTACCGTAATAAAAAACAAATCACAAAATTGAAGGAAGAATTAGTGGAAAGTAAGAGAGAGAAGACTCCAATTGCCCAGGAAGTAGCAAAAGTTGAAATAGATGTTGCCATTGAAGTAAAGGAAGATTCAGCATTGGCAGAAGGCCAATCCAAGGAATTATTATAGGAGCATAATGTAAATGTCATGTCTATTATATTGCCTATATTGCAACATCGAATTGATGTTTTGAAACAGAAGATTGACATATTATATACATTGTATGGATTACAACAAGAAGCCTCAAAGACAGCTGTAGAAGATATGATTTTCTTGGAACCTACTTTCAAGACTTGGTCGGGAAGAGAGAGGCTAATGGACAAATTGAAAACAACCATGTTATACAATGATGATTTTCCTGATAAAATCACAGATACCATTGAAATGATCAGTGAGCTTAATGACACTTTTTCCTTCTTCAATGGCAAAGCTGACTTAATAGATAATAAACTACAACTATTTGGTGACCAATGCCCTCCCTTAATCCCAAAGATATATGATGAAGCTGGTGTTTTGAATCCATAATTATATTGGAAAGCTGGATTTGATGAGATATTCAAGGATGAGGAGATGAAGCAATGCCTAGAAAATTATATTAATGTTGAATATTGTAATGAACTGATTGACAACCTCTTCAAGGTTGAAAGAGATATGGAAAAGTTTGTTTCTGAGGCCAGGACAACCATTGATGCTAGATGGACAGAAGTTGTTGCAAAGCTACAGTAGGAAAATAATTTTTATTGGCCCACCACCAAGGAGGTGAACAGGTGGGAAGCAAAGCTAAAAGGATAAGGGGGATATTGTCAAACTACAACAACAAACCTTGTTTAGACTTTGCCAACTTTTGCCACCCGTGTTCTGTTATAATTTTTGTTTTTATATTAGTTTCAAAAGTTGTAAAATATTTTGTAAATATTTCCCATGTAGTATGTATCTTGTTGCATCCTTAGTTATAAAAGGATTCCAAGACTACTGGGAAAGGAATAGCCATTTTTAATTTTGGAGTACAAGTTTAATGGTATAAACTCTGGTTTAAGACCAATATATTTTGAAGAGGGTTTTGAAATTATGGTTGAATGTATTAGCAACTTTGATTATGAATACAAATGTAATCCATCAATAGTTTCTGAAACATATGATGAGTATTTTGTCTTCATTATGGTGCTCTAAATTTTATTTAAATTGAATGCTCAAGGAATGTTCAATTTATACGTCTGTTGGGCAGATTTTGAAATAGTTTTAGGGTTCTTTCAAGGAAGGATTAAAATTGCATTAGGGTTGTTTTAGTGAGATTCAGGGTTTATAGTGAATTTGATGAGTAAATTTTTTATATGTGTGAGGATAGATATATAAGGTATATCTATGTTTATGTTAGATTCTATAGTTGTTTTAAGTTCCTGTTCATGAGAAAATTGGTTAAAGTTATTCAGAAGTGACTCCATACCCTAGGATTAAGCATTGGTCTCTTTTCCATTGAATTAGGTGAATATCACTATAAAATTGATCTTTATCTTTATGTTTTGATCTGCCAAGTAAATATTGCAGAGGTTAATCCCTATGATTCCATTCATATCTACTGGAATAATTTAGTGATTTGATTGTTCTAAGTTAGAAGGGTATTCCCACCCGAGTTTATGGAGCTCAAAGTGTAGAGGGTTTAAAAACCCTATTTTTGTCATTCTATATCTTGCTTGGTCAGTGTATGGGATAAATAGAGAAAGCTCTTTGAGAGTATTTTTATGTCAGCAAGAAAATGAACTAACAGAAAATGGCGACTCTACTGGGGACTTCTTTAATGGAATACGTGAAAGGTTAGTCTAAAGATAATATTTCATAGACATAGATTCCTTGAAGTCAAGATTTTGAAATCATAAGTTATGTATTGCACCTTATTGAATCATATCCTCTAATATCATTTTCAAAGTTAATTTACATTATTTTATTTCGAAAAAAATTTGGTTCGCGACTCTAAGTTATTGGTTATAGTGTTTCTAAGGGGAACATTAGCAGATCAAGTGTGTGAGATTTCATTTTGGATAAGATGAGGAATGCAAAAGAAAACACAAAGAATCACTCTCAAGTAAAATTAGAGAGTGATGTTTCTAAAAATTCCAAAAGGAACCATTCTAGGAAGGGATAATCTTATAAAAACACCTCTTGGAAGACTAGATCTATAGGTCCCAGTCAGTCCTTAGGTACTATCCTTGAGAAATAAATTAGTGAACCTTTGAATCCTGAATCTGATACCACAAGTTATTTTGAGGATATATTTAACCCTAGACCAAAGAATGTATATCAAGAAAAGGGGGAGACATCATCCTATTTCAAGGGTATCCCTTATGAATAGGTTGAAGACCAAAAGGGAGATAATCTTCTGAATATCTATGATTCTTCCACTTCTAATATTGAAGGAGTCCTCAGAGATAATGAGCTTTTGAAGAGGGAATTATATGAACTAATGATTATCAAGAAGAAGAATGATGAGGCTAGAGAGGAAAAAATTATAAATGCCATCACTGAAATAGAAAAATTGAAGAAGCGAGTTGCTCAATTAAAATTGGCAGCTCAGAGTGCAAATGAGGGATTTTGTGGTTTGAATAAAGAAATTTTTTAAGATGTAGAAACCCTAAGAAAAGAATGCCAAGAAAGAGAACACTTACTTAAGAAAAATGATTCCAATGATACTAGACTTGTGGTGAGGCAAGTAATTAATTATGAAAGTCAAAAGACTCCTAAGTCTCAAATATCTACACAAAATATATCATCAACTAATGCTAGACAAACAGAGGTTGATAAAGGAAAACAAAAGCTCACTGGCATTAAATTTTTTGAGTCTAAGGTTGAAGAGGTAATGTCTCAGGATATGTTCTCACTTGATATGGATTTGGAAAGGGCTAGAAAGGCCAAAGATGATATTAAAAAATAGTTGGAAAGGGCAGAACTAGAAGCTATTGCTACAGAGATGAAAAGAAAGATTGATTTCTTAAGTTCTCCAGTTTATACCATTTTAACAAATGATACCACTACAGTTACTCAAACCATGCCTATAAATACCTCTAATATTCGGAATACTAGTGGTAACACAAATACCCAGACATATGGTGCAGCTCAAATATTTGCATCACAATTAGGAGGGAGTGGATTGAACAATGCTAGTGGTCAACAAAATGTAGGCATTGGTAATAATGGCCAAAATATTGGTACTAATTTTCAGAGAAGACCTATTCATTTAGATAGATATAGGCAACTATTTTTTTATGGTATCCCTAGCCAACCAAACCCTATCCCTAATGAGGTTAGACATAAGATTCCCAAATTTAGTGGGAATAATGCTATAACTGGTGAGGAGCATCTAAAAGTTTTTACAGATACAATGAATGATTATGAGATTGGAGATGAAGATGCTATGATGAAATTGTTTGTGCAATCCCTGATTGAGGATGCAATAGACTGGTACCGAGGCTTTCCTGATAACAATATTTACTCATGGGATGAATTTTTTAGAAATTTCAAAGAACAATATGGCAACAAAATAAATTCTTGTTTCATGTTGAATGAATTTAACTGTTTGAAAAAATTTACTAATGAAGGCATTGCTAAATTTAATGTAAGATTTCAAAAGGCCATGTATAAGTTGTTCCAAGTATTGAGATTGGATGAAAATGTGTGTGTCACCACCTACTGTAATTCTTTAGATGGGAAGATGACTTATTTTCTCAGAGATAAAGACCCTCAAACCATGAGAGAAGGATTTAAGTTGGCCATATACATAGAAAGAAATAGAAGAGCTTCTGGCAAGCTTGGAAAACGGGATGATAGTAGACTCTGGAAAGAGCCAAAAACATAGTCAAATAAGAATCCCAAAGAAGAAGATAAAATGGATACACTGGTAATTTTTGTGAAAGATCTTGCTACTAAGGTAGACAAGAATGAGAAGGGGTTTCAAAATAATAGGCCACAGTATCAAAGGAAAGAAAAGCCTTAGAGACTGCAAGATTTTCCTTATAAAACTCAGTGGAAGGATGGAAAACCTATGATAGAAGAACAAACTGATCCTAAGAACAAAGATATCCCTGATCCACTAAAAAACAACAATGCACATAATGTGGAAAACACTCCCTGGTGCACGGCCTTCAATATGCCTCATTCCCCTTATCAATGTGCAGTAGCTCAGGGAATGGTGGAGCCACACAAAAATATTGGAACACAAGAAAGCCAAAATGAGGAAAAACCTGCAACAAACATGTGTACACTTACTATTGAAGATGACAATGGTAGCTCAGAGGAAGAACCAGAAGAAAATATGCCAATCATAGTAAATGGTACAAATACTAAGTTAGAACATCTTCAATTTGGAATGCCTAATGATGAAGAGATAAGGTTTCTTACTATTGTTGTTGTAACACAGGAAAGAAGCTCATATCAGCTTAGAAATAGAAAGGTTGATCAAATTGGGAGATAGCCTGGTTCACTTATTATCACAGAAGTCATAAATGAAGAATCTACACCTAATGTGGAGAAAATGAAAAATTAAGAAACAAAAAAGGATGACCATAAGGACACTCTGGTTAGGGAAAATAAAGCTACCCCTCCTCATGAAAAAAATACAAGACAATTGAAGGAGACTAAAGTTAAAACATCTTCTAACAATGTCATGAGTTTCCCAACTTTTGACATGAAGCAAGCTTTATCTCAGATGAAAGACTTTGTCCCTTTACTTGAGATGTTTAAAATCAAAGAGCACAGAGAAGCATCCTTCTCATTATTATCTGATTTGCCTGGTATGCATGATAATATTGATTTGAATGATGAATTGAAAGGGAAGAAAGAAGAGAAGGGTGGAATCCCAATCTATCTAGGAAATTTAATTGTCCAAGAGCCAGATCAGATTGATCCTTTTTATGTAACACTGCTCACAAATAATGTGCTACTAAAAAATTGTATGATGGACTCAGGAGCTGCTACTAATGTGACGACTTACACTTTCATGAAACAATTAGGTTTAAAGGTGGATACTACTTGTGGTAAATGTTATGCCATGGACAATAGGGAAGTACCTATAGTACGAAATCTACAAGGATTAGAGGTAAAACTTGCTGCCTATCCTGAGGTCACTTTTAAAATAGATGTTGTGGTTGTGGATTCACCACCTCATTATGGGATACTTTTATCAAGACAATGTGCTGCAACTATTGGAGGACATGTACAATTGGATTTATCCTTTACTACTATTTTTGTTAAAGGGAAAGAAGAAAAAATATTAAGGGAGCCTAGATCTCCTATTTATGTTGAGAAAATTGAACCAAACATGTTGAATTTCTTTGTGGATGTAGATATGCATAATTTCAAAGTTGAAAAGATTCAACCACATTGAAAAACACAGATCCCATAATAGAAGAATTACAATTGAAACAACATGGACTTTGGAAAATGTATTTTGATGGAGCATGCTCTAGAGAAGGATCAAGAGCTAGTGTGTTATTTGTCTCTCCATCAGGTATTACTTTCAAATACTCATTTTTATTGTCCTTTCAGTGTACAAACAATACAGCTGAATATGAGGCATTTTTATTGGGATTAGAAATATCTATCAAGCATGGTATTAAGTTATTAAGAGTTTTTGGTGATTTAGAGCTAGCCATATCCCAAATTAGATCAAAATATGCTGCTAAAAATGATAGGCTAAAACAATACAAGCATGTTGTATGGGATAGCATTGAATTCGTTGATGCATTTTCCATTGATTGGATGGAGAGATCTAGGAATATCATGGCATATTTTTTGGCTAATGTGGCCTTGAAAAATGATGATCTAACGCTAGCAGGAGTATCTATTGTGGAAACCAATAATAGGCCTGCCATTCCTGATAATGTATATAATTGGCAAGTCTTTGAAATTGATGAAGATATCCTTAATTTCATTAAATGTGTGGATAATTATGAAGGGAAAGTTATTGAATGTAATAATTTGATAGAGATTATTGATGGGAAGGAAACCATATTTGGAAATGAAATTCTACAATTGCAAACAAATGAAATCCCTAAAGGACTAACTCAATTGGAAGGATTGTTTACTGATAATGACAGGCACATGTGCCAAAATTCTATAGCCAGACTGGATGAATTTGAGGAGGTAAACTTGGGATCAGAGTGTGATCCTAAGATTGTATATATTGGAAAGAAGTTGGCTCCTCATGTGAGAGAAAATTTGATTAGCTTGTTGAAAAAATTAAAACATGTTTTTGCTTGGTCTTATGAAGACCTTAAGGCTTATAGGGAAGATCTCTTTCAACATGAAATTCCATTAAAAAATGATATTAAGCCTTTTAGACAAAAATAGAGGCTAATCAATCCTTTGCTGGCCCCCAAGATGTAGCAAGAACTAACAAAGCTCAAAGAGGCTGGGATAACAAAACCAATCAGACATTCTTCTTGGGTGTCCAATTTAATCCCAGTCAAAAAGAAAAATGGAGATATAAGGCTATGTGTTGATTTCAGAAAATGCAATGTAGCTTCTCTAAAAGACAATTATTCTTTCCCTAACATGGAGGCAATGCTACAGAGAGTTACTGGTTGTGATCTGCTATCCATGATGGATGGTTTTTCTAGTTACAACTAGGTGCTGGTTCAAGAGTCTGAATAGTTTAATACAACATTCACTACCCCATGGGGTACTTATGTCTATGTGAGAATGTCATTTGGCCTGATGAATGCAGGAGCTACTTTCCAAAGAGCCATGGATGTGGCTTTTAAAGAGTTTATAAATATAATCATGGTGGTGTATAAAGATGACTTAACTGTTAGAGTAATAGTCTCTTGGGTTATTAATTAAATCATTATGATCTAATTACTAACTCACCTATTCACTCTAGTTGCTTAAGCTAACCTTAGGTTTTCCCTTTTAGGGTTTCGTGATTCCTTTTATAAGGATTCACCTCTTTGTTTTTCATAAGGAGTTTTCACATCACATTGTATTTTCTTGAAACATATTGTTAATATATTATTTTATTGTGCATATGATATCTCCTCGAGCTTTTTGGCCTCCATAGTTTTCCTATCTTCTGTACTTTGCTTCTTCCATGTGACAGGTTTGCATGCAGGTGTTCTTGGGAGAATAGGGTTTTTCCTATTCTAACGTGGTATTAGAGCTCCCTTGTTGCTGCATGTTCTGGTGTTTTTGAAGCAAGTTTGAAGGTTTTGGAATCCATGATTCAAAGATGACAGTCATAGCTTATCTAGGGTTTTTTTGTCACTTTGAAGGAGGCACCATTTTTTGGAGCTATTTGAGCAAAAATGGACTCTGCCATTGCGTTCAGAAGGCCTAGGAGAGTCAAAATACCTATAAAATTCACTGGTTTTGGTCACAGTGACCCCAGAGGAAAAAAAATTAACCTCCTAGGCCGTATAGCTTGAAAAATGAGGCAGAAAATAAAAAAAATTTAAAAAAATTGCATTTTTTTTAAATATTTTTTGTGCTGCCAGAGCGCACCGCCACCGTGCCACCCTGGCACCACCACCACACCGCCCGTGTGCCACCCCCAGCTTGCACACCACCCGCCAGCCACCGCGCCACCACCGAGACCTGCTACCACCGCCACGACACCCGGCCGCCACCGCTGCACCGCCCGGCCACCTCCACTACCCAGCCCAGCCGCTGCCCACAGGCCACCTTTAGCCCCGCAGGCCCCTTTTCCCTCTAGTGGCAGTCACATGGATGACCGGGGGCTCCACCCTAGCCACCTGTGTGCGCCATGCACCCAGGGGCTAGAGATTTTTTAGCCTCAGGGGCTTAAAACCTGATTTTGTGGCCTTTTTGACCCTCCCACTCTATTTTCTCTCTATCTTGAGCATACGGGGGTATTTTTCTGACTTCTTTATATCATCAAAAATCTCTTTCTGAGAACTTTCCGATGATGGAGGTTGGAGTTTTGGGTTCTGCCATTTTGATAGTATTTTTTGTTGTCAAATTCTGATGTCTATTTTTTGCCTTCTGGGATCCATATCTGGCTCATCCAGACTCTATTTTTGGCAAACCAGATATTGTCAAAAAGCTGGTTTGGTGATTTTTTCAGTTGTAGGGGTCTTTTATCCAGATTTTGCTCCAGGTTCTTTCTCCTGTGATTTTTTCTCTTTCACACTCTAGTAGATTACTTGGGTTCTACAGGTCCTGGGATCTCTTCTTCTGTTCTTTTGGCTCACTCTTCTTTCTGACTTCTGAGCATTGTATGCTTCTCTTCTATAGCATTTTCTTTTCTGTAAATGCACTGTGATAAAGTGCCTACTTTTGCATATCTGGGATTTCGAGCACCTTGTGTGTTTTTTGTACTCACACTTAGTTATAAAGTTCCATGGGGGGTTATGATTTTTTGCCATTTTATGCTCATCCACCTTTGTCAAGTGAGCATACTTTCCATGACATTAGCCCATGTTGTGTGTCGGTGACACCGCCCTTTATCCTATGCCTGTACTTTTGTTGCACTGTTGGTGTTCCTAATTCTACTTTCTGCAGATGTTTATGGCATTGCATTTTAGTGTTCCTATCACCCCTCTCCCTGTTTAGCATTATGAGGGGGTTTCCCTATTGGTTATATTGCTTCCCAGGTTTGATTGATCAGCTCTTCAGACTTTTTCTTCTCTATTTGGTCATGCACTTTTTCAGTGGGGGTTCCAGCAATTACTTCTGACAGTGTTTACAGCTTTATGCTTTGGAGATGCTTCTTGCTATTTCTTGTTCCTTTCTTTGGGAATTTCCCTAGATTAGAGACTTAGTTTCCTTATTCTATTTTATTTCTTGTACTTGGGTACCTGATCAGGCCTTGTTGTCGAGACCCTTCTTTCCTGCTTTCTGCAGTAGTCTCTTAGGTTTTTGCTTCTCCCTAAGCTTATTTTAAGGGGGGGTGTTAGAGTAATATTCTCTCAGGTTATTAATTAAATCATTATGATCTAATTACTAACTCACCTATCACTCTAGTTGCTTAAGCTAACCTTAGGTTTTCCCTTTTAGGGTTTCATGATTCCTTTTATAAGGATTCACCTCTTTATTTTTCATAAGGAGTTTTCACATCACATTGTACTTTCTTGAAACATATTGTTAATATATTGTTTTCTTGTGTATATGATGTCACCTCTAACTTTTTGGCCTCCATAGTTTTCCTATCTTCTATACTTTGCTTCTTCCATGTGACAGGTTTGCATGCAGGTGTTCTTGGGAGAATAGGGTTTTTCCTATTCTAACATTAACTATGTATTCCCAAAAGATTGATGATCATTGTAAACACTTGGAAAATATTTTTACTAAATCCTTGGAGTATGGGATTTCATTAAATCCAAAGAAGTGTCACTTTTTTGTGATAGAAGGAACATTATTGGGGCATATAGTGTCCAAAGAAGGTGTCAGGATTGATCCTGAAAGAGTGGAAGCTATTAACAAAGTCTTGCCCCGAAAAAATATCAAAGTTGTTCAGTCTTTCCTTGGGAAAGTAAATTTTGTGAGAAGGTTCATTGCAAACTTTGCTGAGATAGTAAAGCAAGCACTTGTATTCAGCAAGCACTTGTATTGAGATCTCCAAATTATGAAAATCCTTTTTTCTATATTTTTTTTTTCTTCATTCCATACAATTATTGTTGTACTCTTGCAGAAGGATGATGAAGGTTTTGATCATCCCATAGAATTTTTTAGTAAGTCTCTACAAGCAGCAGAACTTAATTATGAGATAATGAAAAAACAAGCATATGCATTGGTCAAAGCAGTCAAGGTTTTTAGACCTTATCTAGTCTGTGCAAAGATAGTTGCTTATGTGCCACATGCTACAATGAAAGATATATTTTCTCAGTCTGAAGTTACTAGAAAAAGGTGTAGATGGATCAATAGGATCCAAGAATTTAATCTAGAAATTCAAGTTACCAAATTGGTAAGGGTTTTGGGTTTAGCCAGCTTAATGACTGACACAAACATGGAGTTAGCTCAAGTAAATGATGTACAGACAATAAATATGAATTTGACAAGCATAGAATTGCATCCATGGTATACTCATGTTATATTTTTCTGAAAAATGGTAAATTTCCAGAACATATGTCAGATAATCAAAAAAGAACTATGAAGTTGCAGGCTCAAAGGTATGTCTTGATACAAGGTGATTTATTTTGGAAGAATAGGGATGGAATTTTATTGTTCTATCTGGATGAATCAAAATCTAAAAGAGTATTAAATGAAATGCATAGTGGTGTGTGTGGGGGGAATTATTCTTCCAATACCATAGCTCACAAAATAATCAGATTTGGATTCTATTGGCCATGTCTTTTCAACAATACTCAGAAGTTTGTACAGAGGTGTGAACCCTGCCAAAGGTTTTCTTCTAAAATGATATTTTTAAGAGCTTTGCCTTTAAATCCTATGGCTGTTGAAGCAAATTTTGCCGAATGTGGTCTTGATTTTATTGGTGAATTCACAGAAAAATCTAGTGGGGGCCATAGTTGGATTCTTGTGGCTACAGACTATTTCTCAAAATGGAGAGAGGCAATTCCATCAAAAAGGGCAACCAACAAGGTAGTAATGGATTTCTTAATGGATAATATTTTGACAAAATTTGGTGTTCCCACTAAGTTAAACATGGACAATGCCATGTGTTTTAGGTCTAAGGAGTTTAAGGATTTTTGTGAAGACTATGGCATTATTGTATCTTATTCCTCACCATATCATCCTCAAGTGAATGGACAAGCTGAGTCCAGCAACAAAAGCATCATGAAAATCATTAAGAGGATTTTGGAGAAAAATAAAAAGTCTTGGCATTCAAAAATAAAGTTATCCCTTTGGGCTAACAAGGTAATAGTGAAAAGAGAAATACGGGTGTCCCCTTTTGAAATGGTTTATGAAACTCAAAAAAGATTGCCTTTAAATAATTTTTTACCTGTGTACAAATTTTTGCAAGAAGAGGAGTTTGAAGAACAAGAACCCATGATGGAGAGGATGGATTAATTGGTGGAACTAGAAGAAATAAGAGCATAGGCTCACAAAATAAACATGAAACTCCAATAGTAGTCCAAGTACCTGTTTGATAAAAGAACAACTGAAAGAAAATTTCATATAAATGATATGGTGCTGCAGTGGAATGCTAGAAAAGAGAAGGGGAAACATGGTAAATTTGAATCATTGTGGATGGTCCCATTTGTAGTCCAGGAGTTTCATGGTCAAGATTCTTATTTTTTGGAAGACACTAATGGTGAGATATAGGAATTTATAGTGCATGGACAATTCTTGAAACATTATTTCTCATGAAGTTCTTATTTCCATGCACAATAGATTAAATTTCCTTTCTTTAGTGTGGTTTTTGTGTGTGCATGTACAATTTTGTTTCGGTTTGTGGTCTGTCTCCCAGAGTTTTGGCTTTTAATGTCATTTTGTAATTAACTTTCCCCAGTCAGAGCCATTGTTAGCACTACATATTAAAAAATTTCAAATTCAAAGCTTTGGCCTTTTTCCCGTGTGTTCTGGTTCAAATTTCATGTCAAAAATGTCTTTTGTGGTTAATTTTTCAAAATGCCTTGTTTCAAGTTTTAGTCGCACACCCGCACTGATCTTTTAATGTGTTTTCTAAGTGTGTGGGTGAGCAGTGAATCATTTTGGAATGAATTCAACAGTCGCGGTCATATCTTGTTAAGTCAAGTTAGGTGTGCGAGTGAGCAACTTGGTCATTAAATTGTGTTAATCGCACAGTCACGGTGTAATTTTGAAGTCGGGTTGTTAGTTTGTGTCTGAGCAAGTTGGAAGTATTTGGTATGTCACTCAAATGTGAGGGATTAAGTTCTATGTTAAAAGGTTCAGCGAGTCAGCGATGAGTTAAGTTTTTGTGTATCGCATAGTCGCGATAATTTTATGTCTTTATTTTTGGTCTGCGACTGAGCAAGTGATGCAAAAGAGGTTTAGTCACTCACCTAGGATAGGTTTTTAAGCATGTCATTTGAGCCTATGAGTTTGCGAGGAAGTCAGATTTTTAGTACCGCTCACTTGTACAAGTCTTAACTATTGTATTTTTTGCAGTGCGAGTAAGAGATTGATTATGTTTTGATCATAAGATAGTTCTTGTCACTCAGTTGCACAAGAAGTATTCAATATTTTAAAGTGTGTGAGTGCATAACTAAGAGATTAGATTTGTCTTGGAAAGGTTGCTTTCTCTCTTGCACAAGTGTTTGATGACATGTTTGATCACCTACTGTTTGCAAACTTGTTTATTTCCTGATATTACCATGCTTGAAACAAAACAAAACAATTGTACTTGCAACCTACAACATTGACCACATTTCTTTCAAAATTGAGTTTTTTCATGTTCACTGGTCAAGAGTCCTGAGTTATTCTGTTGTCCTGCTACTGTTACAATTTGGAGCTGCTAAACTTGAACTTTAACCAAACGTAGATTGTCTTTTCCTTTTCTTATATGAAGTTGGCTTGTTGCCTACATGCTTAGGTTTTTTCTAGACTAAAAAAAATGAGCTAAAACTATTGGGTTTGAGCCTAACAAACGCTACTTTTGATCACTTGTCATATTACGGTTACCTCTATAAGCTTCTTGCTAATTGAGCTTCTTGCTAATTGAGCTTCTTGCTCATATCTTGGTTTGAGTCAATTGATTGCTATAAGTTCTTGAGCACTCTTGATCAACCATCTCTATTACTCTATCTTGACAAGTGATCTTCTTTGGATTTGTTTATCTCAATATCTAAAAAACTTTGTCTCATTCTATTAGTCAACCAACAATTCTTTTCATGTCGGTTACAACTCGATCTCAATTTGAACAGGAGAATCATCCTCCATTCAATTATACGCAGTTTCCCTCTCCTACCAGATGCTCACGAGTGCCACTTAGTAGCGACAATTCTAGTCCTAACCAATCTGAAGATTCTAAGGTCACCCGGTGGTACAAAGGAGGTTTCTTTTTTTCTGCATTCAAAACCTTCAAAATCACAGATAGTGTCTCACTTACTATGACTGAACAAGAAAGGTATCGTCGTTTGCACGACCACTTTGAGCAAAGAGACAATCAAGCGTGTTTAGATAAAGAATAAAATAAAAGCCTAATGGAAGCTGCTAGGTGCATGACTTCCAGAGGAATGTCTAACGAACAACCTGAGACTAGTAGCCATGAAAATAGACTTCCTTTCAACACTAATGGAAATTATGGCAACAACACGCCACCAAGATCTCCCCC
>MU226746.1:1224716-1244834 GCA_018584345.1 Thuja plicata | reverse complement strand
AAAGATTCCCTATATTACAAATAGAAAAGAATAGAATACCACATAAATCTAAAGGAGTACTCTCACTTCAATTCCTAAATGTGTAGTCAAAATAATCGAGAAAATAATTTATTATTTTATTTATTTCTGTCCACAATGCAGTATTGCTCCTTACCCATTAGAATGTAAACTTTAACTAGAAAAAGGGATTTCTATTTCAAGAAAAGATAATGCATAAACAAGGTATCATTTATTTCCATTCACTAACCTAAGTATCGAGAATATCTTTAATAAAATCTTGCATTTTAAACTATGACTAACTCTGTCTTGCAAATAATCGCTAATTTTTATTTTTATTTTTTATTATTTATTTATTTATTTATTTATTTATTTATTTATTTATTTTAATATATTAATATTATTATTATTATGGTTATTATCCTTAAATGGAACCACTCTACTAGAAAACACTACTATTCTATTTCAATACATTTAACCCTTTTTCAAAAAATCTTCGAAGTGTCTAAAGTATAAAGTAGATATGGATTCCATTACTTTCTATCACAATAATCTGAGCCTAAAATTTAGATTAATCTAATTCAACAAGAATAGAAATAATTACGTCTTCCCACAAGATCTTAGACAACAAAAAAAATTCATTAGCGTCAATGAAATATAACAAGGTAAACTTATCATAATTGTGGAGTGTTTTCTAATTCTCTAACTATTCCCCGTCACATCCGTATGGAGACATTTTCTAAAGATAGGTTGCTGCTAAATAATAGAAATAATACTATATATTTAAAGTCAAGAAAAATTTATGAAGGAAATTGAAGCGTATTTTACTCCATACCTAAGTTTTTGTCTGAATGCCTCCAAAAGATATCATTTGGAACATAACATTTGCAGGGTTTCGTGCTCCAACGGCACTATAGAAGTTTGGAACCCTGGATATCGACCTTTGCATTCTATATCTGTGCATGGTTTGGAAATATTGAAGATGCCAATGCCATCATAACCATTTCCCCATAGGAACCTCTAACAAGGAATGTAAAGGGGATGAACAATAAAACTGTGATCTTGGCAGACAGAGCGCCCAACCAAAAATGAAGGACCAATGTCCCATAATGAAAATAAGGTGGTTGGAATAACAATGAAAATAGGGCGATTAAAGTTCTTGTTAGCGTCTATGTGCTCTAGGCACCCGATGGTAAGTTTGATTGGGAGAGATGAGAGAATATCCGTGAAGGATGGGAGAGGTGAGTCGGGGAAGTCCAGGCTTTGTTCGCCCTTCACTCAGCACTGCACACAGTGATAGTATACACAACAGCAACCACCATAGTTCCCCACAATAGCACCTTGCTTCTCCCAATGTATTTTGGGTCTGCACAAAGCTTAGTAAAATGACTACTTTCAGCCCCTTCTTTGTTCTCATTACACACAGCGACCATGCATCCTGATGGCACATAGTCATCTTCCCTCCCAAAGTAGCCAGCAATCGCGCATCCTCCCAGCACACATCCATCATTCCTCACCATCAATATCCTCTCCCTCCTTTCCTTTCCCCACAACTTCTGCGTTCCCCAATAGACCGCGCCCTCTGTTGCGCCCTCCCCCCATTCACAACGCACTCCTTCCATTTTATTTTATTTTCTTTCATTTTTTGTCCCATCCTAGTACCCCTTCTCCCTCCCTCACGAGACTCCTATGAAGCGTTGGCCTTCCCGTCCAAGACGTTCCTCCCACGTCCCAAAATTACATTCTTCCCCCACTTAATAAATGCGTTTGCAGGTCATTATGACTGCTATCTTCTACAATCGATGCATATCAAATCAAATTATTTTATATATTATTTAATTTTATTTGCCTAATTTAATTTCCTATATTTATATATTTCACCGTTATTTATATTTTTTTTTAGAGTTTAACATAGACAAAGATCATCAATAATTAATCACGTCTCAAAAGTCCCAATTCTACCTAGTTTAAATTAATAGAACAACACTTACTATTCTAAAATGTCATGATAGATATGATAGGCTAAACATGACATAATTCCATAAAAAAAAGTCAAAAATCTAGGGTAAATTAAGAGCTCATCACATTACACGGTTAATATCTTGTCAAAAAATCAAGGTGACATTGTCACATGAATCCGTACCTTCAATTTTTGCATCCATCTATCACTTAAAGGCTGGTATATATGTATCACCTATCTTATGGAGGCTTCACCCTTAACAAATCCATCAAGTATAAACTCAAAGCTCACTCAAACACAATAGTTAGTAAAAGATAGTGACATAGGCATGAAAACATAATTTCACTTACTCCCTATATCATAATATGGCTACAGCACTTGACCCACAAATCAAAGATGAAACATCATACTATACATTTATCCCTTATTTAATATTGTCTCCTCACATATTTAGTGATTTCACTATGCAAGTATTCCTCCAATTAAAGTTATATTCTTATATTGCTTGATAACATAAACACCAGAGTATTACATCTTTCCATTAACTCTTTATGACGTTCAAAATTATACACATTGCAAAAATATTCAAGAGGTTTAATCTAACAACCTCATGTTCAGCATAAATTCAAATAACTAAAAGTGTCGCTAGGTTCAATTCTCACTTGCTCAATTGCCACTTGATCAATTGCCCTTGTATTAATGATATCTTTATAACGTATTACTTTTCACAACTAATAAAGTCTTCTAATCATTATTAGACTCCTTATCCATATTCATAGTAACTTAATAATTGTAGTAATAATGATATCTCATATTTTCTAACATGTACAAAATAATATGAAAGATACATTTCAAACCAAGATGTCAAATTAATATTAAATTAGTGATTGATCTAAACACAATAATATTTATAAACATATTCTAAAATACTTTCAATCAAATTTATGTTGTAATATAATATAATTAATTATTGATTTTAACCATTAGTAACATAACTTTAATCATTATCTACCACACAAACATGTACAATTGATTCAACGATCATAAACCTCTATTCAAATTTGTATTCTGATAAGAACCCTCGCTATTAATTAATAGTAGTTCATCCTTTTATTTATTACATAATTAGACTATGGTATCAAGGTATTCATAGTAGTATATATTAGTTCCATGCACAATATTACAAATATACGATTTAGGTCTAATCAAACAAACATCAAAACTTAATAAGATGACAAAATCACACAACACCAATGCACTAATATGGAGGGGTACTACACTTACTAATATCATATTAATTTATATAAAATGATGTGTGATAGTTTGGATATCCTTACGCAAAGTTTGAGTAAGGGAGATGCTGACATTTATTTTGAAACCTTAAGGGTTGATTGTCTAAATTTATAATCAAATATCCAAGTAAATAATCCACAATGCGATGTTTTAAAATTAATCACATCAAAATGATTGTCAACCTTTAGTTCTATCCAAATTTCTCATTATCACTAACACTATGAAAATTATCATAAAATTTGAAATTAACATTCACATTTTTAAAGAACTTAAAGTGGCATAGAAAGAAATAATCATATGCTAACTAGGTTCTTTGAAGCATTAAAGTAATGTACTTACCTTATCATAAATAGAATTACTTTATCCCGCTCACTTCTTCAATTCTTTTTCTAGGATAGGGTTAGTGAGGCACTACATCAAATTATTTTAATTCTTCTTTCTTCAACATCCTTGACATAACCACACTGGTATCATGAATAACCAATTGAGATTCCATATTCGCAACTAAATTTTTTTCTTCAAATTCTCTCAAGCTCTACGAAAGACTTTTGTTTATTTTCTTTCAATAGTGTAAAATGATTTCAAAAATTCACTTTTATAACTATGATTCTTTACAATTTGTGTTCCCTCTAAAAATTAATTATCATTGACACAATCTATTTGTATTTCATACATTAATCATATGAAACTACTGCAATCATTAATTATTCATCCAACATACTAAAGACAAGCCAACTGCAACTAGTATAGCCTCAAAGTGGGGGAACTAGCTCATATAGCATTTTAACACTCCCCCTAAGATAAAGAATTCAGCTTAGTTAGTAGAAGATCTAGTATCAGGATCTGGTACTACAAAGTTGTCTTCACAAGCATCTTTCTTATTCCATACTATATCTTTCTTCTAAGGTTCACTTGATTTCACAATATTATTATCTTTTACTGACTTCGTTGGAGCATCAATAAATTTGCGTGCATTAGCATAATGATTGGTCTGACCAAATTTGAAACATTTGAAATTCCTCTAACCTGATCTACCTAACAACACTCTATATTTACAATTATTATTCTTGTGACCAAAATTGTGACACACATAGAAAATCCCATGAAAACTATTATTCATTCCACTTTTTCTAACCAGATTGGAAACTTGAATTCTGCATTGATTTTCTTTATGACCAAACTTATGACAATTAAATCATTGAACCTTTTGTTCCTTCCTCATCTTACAATCAACAACCTTATGACCAAAATTCTTGTATATAAAACAATAAATGTTAAATTATAAGTACCTTTGAGAATTTAGTTGGCTTATTGGAGGCTTTCTTGTAGATGTATTTGAATTCTTCACCTTTCTTTCTACCTCATACATTGCTTCTACTTCAACTACCTTATCTTTTCCTTTATCCTTCAGATATGAACATTCACTGATGAAACCTAATCCTTCCTTGTCCTTGTGATTCTTTTGTAGGGCTAAGATTTGATCCAAGATAGTACTACTCCCATAACCTTCACTTGAGATCTTAGCTTCCTTAATTCCCGATCCAACTTTTCATTTTCATCCAACTTCTTCTTGATGATTTCCTTGAAATTAGCTTATTACATTCTTCTATACTCTGATTAAAAGTGTTCTTGGGATCTCCTTTAGTCTTCTTCCAATCTTCCAAATTCTTTTTCAACTCTTATTTGATAGTTTCCATAGTATTTTTCCTATCACTTAGCTACTTTTCTATATTCACCACCTTTTCTCTTGACTCCTTTAATTCCTAAATTACTTACTTGTGCCTTGATTTAAATTTATGGATCAAATCCCTTAGCTTTGAGATACATTCATTCACTTCCTTTACGTTTTCTTTCATCTCCTCATTCTTTGGTTCAGTGCACTCAATTTCACTCATCATAATCTCCCAATATCCATCAGAATAGTACTCACCTCCCAATTGTTCAAAAATTATAGATCTCCCTCAAGCAGTTAATATCTATCTACACAGGATGAAAATTTGATTCCAATTGTTGAAGAAGATGAATAACTGAGAGGGGGTTGAACAAGTTATTCAACAAAAGTTTCTAAAGTTTTTACTAATTTTGTATACACATAAACCATTCAAATAATTAAGACTGATAAAAGAATGAAATAACAAGAACAATGAATGAAATAACACCAGAAATTATGTGGAAATCCAATATGGGGAAAACCACATAGAAAATGATTCTTATGAAAGTAAACATTGGTTAAAGTGATTGGGTTGCTTGATTTGTTATAGAAAATGTAATTTTCCCCTCATTTCTAACTCATTTCATAGTTTTTGATTTTCATCTCAATCCCACTTTTCCCTTTGTACTATCATAAATTATAAGCACCTAAGTGGTGTACAATTTAATGATTCTTTAGCACCTACCTTGGTGTGTTTTCATTGTATCTTATATAATAGGACTTCATAATTGTACTTAATGAACACCTAAATTAAAATATGGGTCCTCTATCTCTTCAATCTAATTTAAAATTGTGGTAAGCCCTTAGTTATAAGTGTGATCCTCTATTTTTCTTCCAATCCAATAATTTATTTCATTTCCTAGGCCCTATGTTACTGTTTGCAGCCTTGGTATTTTGTCTCGACCTCAAAACTAGCCGTTGGTTCTAATCTTTTATCCCCTATTTTCTTGAGACCCACAATCCTAATTTGGACCTAAAATGGATGGAACATAAAGTGTCAAACATTCTATTCTTAAATGCAAAATGTTTCAAGCATTCTATACCCCAAGTTTTGATCCCAACTTTAAATTGGGTCCCTGTCTTAGTGATTTAGTAAAGGATTAGGATTTATAGTCATCTCTCTCAATTTCATATGAAAGCAAGCCTCACACTTTATTTTGGAAAGATGAAAGCAATTTCCAAGTTGGAGAAACACTTGATTTTTTGTGTTTATTGATTAAAAAAGACATAAATATTGCATATTGGTTTCATAAATCTAGTTCATTATTGCATTAAATTTACATGTCAAAAAATAAATTCATGCATTTTTATGTGTGTTTAGGTTAGTTACTTTTATACTTTAATTCATTGCATTAGCTTCTTGCATTACAAAATATCTAATTTCCTTGTAAAAATATTTACCACATCTAATGATCCATTTAGTATTGAAGACTTTAATACGATTGATGAATCCCTTGATGACTTTATCTCTACTAAGTCTTCCTTTACACCTCCTAAACTATATCTTTTTCCAAAAAAAGAATAATGGGATAGAAGGATTTAGGGTATGCAACAATCCCCTTTATGAACATCTCAATTATTCCTCTCCTAATTTTTTTCTCCTTAATGAGGACATATTGATGCAAGAACATACTCTTAACACTCCTCTCAATAATTTCCCTCTCTGGGATGAACAATTAGATAATGACATGGATTATTCTCTTGATATGTATATCCCCTAAGAGATCCTTTAGTTCAAGAGGATGATATTGTGGTGGAAGAGGGTGATATATTTCCTCATTCCTTAAATGACACTTCTCCTCCTATCCATTTCAATAATCTTCCATGTAGAGATGAAGCATTAGTGAGTTGTGTTTCTCTTTCTCTTAATGATTTTCATGAAAATAAATTAGAAATAAAGGATTATATATTTGATACTCTCTCTTTTTCAAATGAACCTTTCGAGGAAAAAATGTAATACCATTCAAGATACCCCTCAAGACAAAACAATGATTTTTTTAAAAGGTGTTACACAACCCGATTATCACGCACTTTCATCCATATATAAGAAAAATACTCAAGAGGATAATATCCTTGATGTCCTCCATTCTATAAATTCAACTGTAGCACATAACGGATCCTAATCAAGTCAACACTATTCAATCCCCTCCTCTTTATTCAAGTCTTTCTCCAATACAAACATGCATACCATCAACTCTCCAAGATGATGATTGGGGAACTTTAGACTTTACACCCACCTTCCATAGTAAAAACAAAACCATTGAATTAGAGAACCAAACACCTTATACTAACACATATATGGATATTGATTGAGCCTCTTTTAATTTCAATCCAATTCCACCTAAAAGAGATCCTTATCTTATTTATATCTCAAACCTTGATGATGGACATGGTATAAGATGTGTGAAAAAAAGCATTAAAACCCATGAGAATATTTTATATCACGACAAGATAATGTTTTGTTTGAGATTTTCAATGCCAACTTAATTACTCTCCCTTTTAGAAACAAACAAAAAAATAACAAACACAAGAAAAACAATTTTCATTTGTATGTATCATCAAGTTATTATCCATAAGACTAATGAATGTTATGATTTGAAGTGTAAAATTTAATAATTCATTTATTGTGGTATGATTTAAATGACACGTAACAATGAATGAAACCTTTTGTAGACACCCTAAAATGGACAGACTTGTGACTTTACATTACGAACACTAATTTTCATCTATTAATTAATGGATTTTTAATCATTAATTAATCATCTATTTTTTTCTAATTTCATTTCCCAAATCATCTAATCAAATCTCCAAAAATAATTAAATAATTAATTTCATTTAATTAATTAACCTTAATTGATTAATCTCAATTAATTAAATTCAATTTCCTAAAGTTTAAATTCAAACATTTAAACGTAATAATTAATTCTTCTAATTATATTAATTTCATTAAATTAATTTAATTTAATTTAATTCAATAATTCAATTCTAAACAAAAAAGAATTCAGTTATCTCACATGTTGAATACTTTAATTTTAAAAATGAATTAAATATTCAATTAAATGCTTTATTTAGTTCAAAAAGGAGAACTCTTGATCAGATCTTTGATTGCATGAATTAATCCACCTACCTCTTTAGTTCAAATAGGTAACTCTAAATTACATCTTCAGTTCTAAAGGTAACTCATAATTAGCTATTCAGTTAACCAAACTTTATGTCCACTCTCCTAGTTGAGGAGGTGGGGTTTACAGATGGCTTCTCTAGTTTCCTTTGATCTCAACCATTCATCCTCTTATCTCTGGGATTGATCTCAGCCATTCATATCATTTTCATATTCTATATAATCAACCCTTCATAGCCATTTGAAGGATCCAGGATTTCAAGATTTCATGCACCCTTACTCTGTCAGATTGGTTCAAGCATCAAGCCTTCTTGTGATCACACATTCAATATCATATTCTTGATGCTCCCAAATCATAGACGCTGCCGATACCAATACTGAACACCACACATAGTGTTTTAGAAGGAGTAGAGAGAGACAATAGAAGATTCAAGATTTTTTGGTTTGCATTTGTTTGTATTCCTCCTTGATTTATAGTCATTTTATTGTTCATAGATTCTAGTGGAACCCAAATTTAAAGATCAAATTTGGACATGAAAATAATTTAGGGAAGTGTTCCTTATGTTCATTATTGTGATTTATGCTTTTATTTCTCCCTAAAACCTTTTAATTTCTTAAAACCCTAGCTCATGCATGACATGTTCTATTTCCTTGTTACTTTTCAGAGTAACTTAAGTATCTTATTCATCATGTGAGCATTAACATTTCCTTGGTTATCTCTTAATCTCGTAACCCAGAGGGAATATTCCATCTCATTTAGTGACTTGGCACGACCTTTAGTCTCATTATCTCGAAAGGAAAAGGAATATGCTTATTTAATATGGAAACTTAATGCAAACCATTGATTTGATTTTGATCGTGTGTTGTGCACTAAGTCTCGTGATGAAACCAGAGTTAGTCAGAACATCCAGCGATTCAGCGACTCAGTCTATCTCTCAATCTCATGATAAACTCAGATTTAAAGTCTGGTTTGGTCTTTCCTTTCAGTCATGTGATCTTTGGATGTACTTGAGGTTAAGTCATTTCTTGGGAGACTTAACACAAGTCGTAGATGCAACTTTGATTTTGTGGCTTGCGCTTGATCTTGTGATTAACCAAGGGTCAAGGAATTCTTTCAAAGACACAGAGATGGCTTTAGTTGCATGATCTCGTGATATGACTAAGGGTTTAAACAAGGTTTGATTTTTTTCTTCATCGCATGATCTCCATATGGTCTTGGGGTTAAGAGAAGGATTCAGAGATTTTACGTGAGCCGTAGATGCAGTTTTGATCTTGTGGCTTGTGCTAGATCTTGAGACAAATTCAAAAGTTATAAAATTTCATGAGATTACACATGATATATTGATTCAGATTAGATCTTGCAAATAGCATGAAATCTCAGAATAAACCCCAAAGTTACAAAATGATCTTGTGACTTAGAATTTCATTCAGTCGCAAAATCTATGGATAACTCATGGTCAAGGTAGTTGAAGTCAAGTTCAGTTCAGAGTTAGTTATGGATGAAATTGTGGCCATTGATTTAGTTTTAATCTTGTGGCTATCTCTTAATCTCGTAATGAAACATAATATTCTTCTATGGTCTAGAGATTAAGCGCAGGTCATTGATATTAATGTTGAAGATTTTCTTCTATACAAATAGTTGATTGTAAGTTTGTCATTAATGACAACATATAATATACAACAGTTTCCTGTAAGAAATTATCAATTAAATATTCTGGAGCCTTGTGCATTTACATCTATGTTGTATACATGTTTTGGATCCAATGTTCATACACATAGATTCAGATATGCAATTTCAGTTGAGTTATGTTAATCTATTTTGGCAGTTACAGTTTGTGGAGATTATCTGTTAAGAGCCAATGTATTTACATTGTTTCTTGAGTTGCGCCTATCTTTGGGATATGCGTGTTTGTATTCATGTTTATTTATGAATTAATGATGATTATCCAAAAGTGCTAAACATGTTTTAACAGAAGCGTGATGTTTAAGTTAATTTGGTAGAGCCGACTATCTGAAGCGACGCGTCCACTCATTTTGAGTTGCGCGGTCCTAACTTTGATTACATGCTTAGTTAAGCTGACAAGGAAGTTTCTAAAGTGTTTCCTATAGCTGTCATGACCTTATCCTTGGGGAAGATAAATATAGAATTTAAAATGTGATCACTAAATGTGAAAATGAAGTGAAAAAGAAAAGACAGAGCAGAGAAAAAAGTTAGACAGTAAAGCTACATCATTCATCAGTTGAAGATCTATGTGAAGAAGCAAAAGGAGATTACAATTCACTAGAATTGATCAAGAAAATAGGTCTACTCAAATAGCTCATTATCATATCTAGTGTATATCTTCCTTACAGAAGGTTTCAACCTTCACCATTTGAGCAGTGAGCTCTAGGACAGTGTGTCCTCACCCCTAACAGGGTTATTTGTAAAATACTCCTAACAGGGTCTGACCTTTAACCAGGTCTCTATTCTTATTACATTGTAAAGATCAACTCCTAACAAGGTTGCAAGATCTTCTAACAAGGATCATTATAAAATAGTATATTTATTTGTGGGTGCTAATTCCCACCGGTATTTTTACCTAATTTGGTTTTCTCCGTTACCAAAATTGTGTTGTTCAAATATTGTGTTATCTTGTTGAGTTTATGTTTAAAGTTATTCTGCACTTAATTGAAAAAGAATTGAATCTTGTAGATAACTGATTCACCCCCCCCCCCCTCTCAGTTATCTCTTGGGAATATTCTAACAATTGGTATCAAAGCCAAGTTCCTTGGAGAGAGAGGTTANTGATTCCCCCCCCCCCCCCTCTCAGTTATCTCTTGGGAATATTCTAACAATTGGTATCAAAGCCAAGTTCCTTGGAGAGAGAGGTTAACAGCTGAAGATAGATCAGATGGTAGTCCTAAGTTTGATGGAGAGAATTATCTTGACTAGAAGAAAAAAAATGATAACACATCTACAGTGTGTTGGTTTTGAAAATTTTGAAATAGCCACACAAGAATTTGTTGTTCCCTCTCTGAAATACCTTGCAAAAGATGATGCTAATAGTAAACAAAAGGATGTATTCACTGCTAATGCAATTTCCAAGGAAGCCCTTATAAGTGCATTATCTGACAGTGAATTCTCTAAGATCAAGAAAGTAGACAAAGCCTACACAATATGGAAGTATTTAGAAGATATTTTTGAAGGAGATATTCAAGAAAATAATGTGAGGAGAAAGACATGGAAAAAGAAGTATAACAGCTTAGAGATGCTACCTGAAGAGAACATCAGAGCTTACAATCAGAGGATTAATGAAGCAATTTTAGGAATCAGAAACAATGGTGGATAAATTTTAGAGGAAGACATAATGGACAAACTAATGACTACATTGAAAGTAGATTATGAAAGCAAGATAAACATCTTGGATGAAACCATGCAATTTTAAAAAGACTTCAAGAGAGAGACTTTGATCAACAAAATCTCTACATTTGAGATATCAATATTGAAGACAGAATGCAAAAGTGAAACAGCTTTCAAAGCCTCAGTCCATGGTAAGAAATCCTTGAGCAGCTCTAGTAATAATGAGAAATAAGAAGTGGATACAAAACTAGAAGAAATCATTGCTATAATTTCCAAGAAAGAAAGGAAAGGTAAAGGAAAATATGAAGGACAGCTACCATTCAAATTTTTTTCATGTAACAAAGTTGGCCATTTTGCATCCAAGTGTCCTACTAGAGTCAAGAAGTTCAGATCAAATTACAAGACCAAATATACTAAGGAATGCTATCATGTTGTAGATGGTGTAACTGATGATGATTCAAGAGAAGATGAAATTGAATTCATTGCAATTAAAGACATTGATAAAATGCTTGAAGAAATGGACAATGAAGATGAAAAAAAAGCACAAGAGTTAGTATTAGTTTCCAAAAAAGACATCAGAGCTGACTGGATCATTGACAATGGATGCTCACATCACATGATAGGAGACAAAGATATATTTGTACATCTAGAAAAGTACAAAGGTGGTATGGTTAGATTTAGAGATAACACTCCCAAACCTATCATAGCAAGAGTTTCTATTACCTTAGATGGAAAGAACAAGACAGATGATGTTCTTTATGTTGATGGTTTACATCATAACCTACTAAGTGTTAGACAATTGCTTGAAAAAGGATATAAGTTGGAATTCAAAGACAACAAATGCATCATTAATAATAAACAAGGAGATATGATTGCATCAGGCTCTAAGACTAAAGGTAATGTCTTTTAGCTCAATTCAGAAATAAGTTATTTTGTTGCAAAAGTATATGACAGTTGGCTATGGCACAAAAGACTTTGTCACATCAATGTTGACAAGATAATAAAGATAAGAAATATAAAGGTAGTAAGAGACCTTCCTAGTATTGCAAGACCAGTTGATACTATGTGAAGGGAATGTGTGATGGGAAAGCATGTAAGGAGCTCATTCATAAGCAAGCAGAACTCAGCAGAAAACAAATTGGATCTAGTGCATAAAGACTTATGTGGTCCTACTCAAACAGGATCATACTATGGAGAAAGGTATTTTATTTTTTTTGTTGATGATTTTTCAAGGATGATGTGGGTTGCATTCTTAAAAGATAAGTCTGAAGCTTTTGATAAGTTTAAAATATTCAAAGCTAAAGTTGAAAATGAGTTTGGATCAAAAAAAAAGTGTATGAGATCAGATAGAGGAGGAGAATTCACCTCTGGCCAATTTTATGAGTATTGTGAAGAACATGGGATCAAAAGGAAGTTGAGTGCTCCTAGAACCCCTCAATAGAATGAGATTGCAGAAAGAAGAAATAGGATCATACTTGACATAGTGTGCACTACTGTGATAGAAGAAAAAGTTGCACACACCTATTGGAGAGATACAGTCAATACAACAGTCTATACTATCAATAGAATTAAATTAATGCCAAGCGCACATAAGACACCTTATGAACTTTGGTTTGATAATGTACCTATAGTAAAATACTTTAGAATCTTTGGAAGAAAATTCTATATCAAGAGAGATGATGGTGTTGGTAAGTTTGATGCTAGAAACGATGAAGGTATTTTACTTGGTTACTCTACTAAAAGCAAAGCATATAGATGTTTTAACTTGAGATTGAAGAAGATAATTGAAAGTACATATGTGAAGATTGATGAGAAGGTCATGATTCAAGAGAGATATTATGATTATGCACCTATGATTGAAGTGAACCCAGGCCTAGTAGTAAGGAAACTGTTATTGAAGAAATCTTTGATTGTATTGATGTAATATGCAATGACCCTGAAACAAGTAAAGAAGAATCATAGATAATAGGTGAGGATGTCACACCTAAACTTTTAAAATTCACAACCAGATACCATTCAAAGGAAGATATCATTGGAGATCAGAGCAGTAGAGTTTTGACAAGATCTAAAGAAAAAGGTTTAACAGTTGATGAAGAGGTATGTTTACTTTCACAAATTGAACCTTTAAGTGTTGAAGATGCATCTAATGATTTAGATTGGAAGAAAGAAATGAAAGAATAATTAGATCAAATAATCAAGAATTATACATGGGAACTCATCCCTAGACCTTGTGACAAAAATGTGATTGGAACAAAGTGGATATTCAGGAATAAGATGAATGAAGAAGTTACAGTGGTAAGAAACAAAGAAAGACTGGGATGTAAAAGATATGCGCAGAGAGAAGGAAAAGAATACACTGATAAATTTTTCCCTATGAGAAGACTGGAATCTATCAAGTTTTTTTTGGCCTATGCAACATTAAAAAAATTTAAAGTATACCAAATGGATGTCAATCTAGCTTTTCTGAACAGTGACTTGAAGGAAGAAGTTTACATAGAAAATCTTGAAGGATTTAGTTTATCAGACAAACCAGACACGGTATGCAGACTAAAGAAAGCCCTTTATGGACTTAAATAGACCCCAAGAGCTTGGTATGAGAGACTTGATGGTTACTTGACAAATATTAAATTCAAAAAGAGAGCAGCAGATTGCAACTTATTGATGAGAGAGACACCTGAAGGACTACTACTTGTTGCTATTTTTGTTGATGACATTATCTTTAGAGGTAATGACAAGCTTAGTGTAGAATTCACCAAAGAGATGCAAAGTGAGTTTGAAATGAGCATGATTGGACCTATCAAATATTTTTTGGGATTGAATGTAAAACAAACAGACAAAGGCATATTCATAAATCAGTCTAAGTATGTGAAGGAGATATTGAAGACTTTCAAAATAGAAGATTGCAAACTAGTAAGCACCCCCATGATAAAAAGGAGCAAGCTTTCTAAAGAGAATGATTCTACAGCAGTTGACAAGACACTATACAAGTCTATGATTGGAAAACTCATCTATCTTACTCAATCTAGACCAAATATTTCTAATGCAGTTGGCATTGTTGGAAGATTTGCAGTTGAACCTAAACAAAATGACCTAATGGAAATAAAAATAATATTCAGATACTTAAAGGGGACTATAGACTATGGTTTATGGTATCCTAAATCAGATAATATACAACTTCATGTGTATACAGATGCAGATTGGGAAGGTTGTGTTGATGATAGGAAGAGTACCTCAGGAGGAGTAGTATTTCTTAGAGATAGGTTGGTTAGTTGGAAAAGAAAGAAGCAAAATTGTATCTCTTAGTCAACAACAGAAGCTGAATATGTAGCAGTAGCATTGAATTGTTCAACAATGGTTTGGATCAAATAGATAATTAAAGACTTTGGTATTTAGACTGATTATCCTATTGTTATTCACTATGTTAACACCAGCACTATAAATATGTCAAAGAACCCTATGATGCACGCAAAGACAAAACACATTGAGATCAAATATCATTTTCTAAGAGAAAAAGTTGTAGACAAAGAAGTAAAGTTGGATTATGTGAGAACTAAAGAATAGTTAGCAAATATTTTTACAAAGCCTTTATCAAAAGATACTTTTGAGTATCTCAAAGAGAAGCTAGGAGTAATTCCCTTTCCTGAGTCTGATTAGAATTCGCAGTAAGAGCATCAGTCCTTGGTGACTGATGAATGGTTGACTACTCTACTTTTGGAGTAGTACCTATGCTTAATTATTTTTGGCACCCTTTTCCATTGATGTCAAAGGGGGAGTATATAGTTAAGGGGGGCATATACTCTGGGGGAGTATACAGTAATGAAAAATACAGTAAAAAGAGATGCAAAAGTTAAGAGGAGATTTTGATGAGGATATTGAGAATATCGTAAAAAGAAGGAGGATAATTTGGGTTGATGGTGCTTTTCATATCATATGTTGCCATCAATTTCAAAGGGGAGATTGTTGGAGATTTTCTTCTGTGCAAATAGTTGATTGTATGTTTTTCATTGATGACAACATATAATATACAGCAGTTCCCTATAAGCAATTATTAGTACAAATATTCTATAGCCTTGCACGTTTACATCTATGTTGTAGATATGTTCTGGATGCAATGTTCATACACATAGATTTAGATATGTAGTTTTAGTTGAGTTACGTTAATATGTTTTGGTAGTTACAGTTTTTGGAGATTATCTGTTAAGAGCTGACGTATTTACATTATTTCTTGAGTTGTGCCTATCTTCGGGATATGCGTGTTTGTATTCATGTTTAGTTATAAGTTAATGATGATTATCCAAAGGTGCTAAACATGATTTAATAGAAGCATGATGGCTTAGTTAATTTTTTAGATCCGACTAAGTTGCACGGTCCTAACTTTGTGTAATACCCACCCATGTTTTTCTTTTTAGTTTAGGATGTCGTACTCTTTAGGCATTGGTTTCAGTTGTTTGGCCGAATTCTTTTAGGTGACATTTCATGTGGGCTGATATTATTTCATTTGATGATGATACTTGTTTATGATGTTATGATTTTACCTTATGCATAGATAGATGTGATGATGTTATCATGTTGATTATTATATGTCGATTTCAAATTATGATATACTTACCCCATAGTCGCATGTATATGGTTGTTTTATATGTGAATGTACTTGTTGATGTGTTGTTGTGGTAGAGGACAAAGATGTAGTTACTTGCTTCAGCGAGATCCACACGTTCGACCGATCCCTATCATTGATTGCGATACTATATTATGTATGTACATGCCTGTTCTTTTGGTGACAGGATTGCAGGTATAGGGCATCATCTTCCCTAAATTGGCAGGAGTGAGAGTGCCCATAAATATTCATCTCAATGGTAAAGAGGGGAGTTAACATACAGATCCAAAACCCTAACCTAAGCCTAGTCGTCCTAATGTAGGATGAGTTTCAGTATGACTACCTTATCTGGATTTGTCTAGGTTGACAGAATTTGAATACCCTCTCTCGTGTGTTTGCGTGTGTATTGCTTGATTATGTTTTTAGGTGATTTTCAGGTTATTGAGTGATTTTCCATGTTTAGTGAATTAATGGATTATAGTTGAATTAATGATTTAATTATATCCTAAGTTTATTTTAAATAATTAATTAAATTAAAATATTTGGATATTATGATTTAATTACATATTTAATTAAAAACTATATCGTATGTGCTTATATGATTAATTAAATAATTAAATATTTGGTTGCATGCATTATTGTGACATAAATATTTAATCTATTTAATTAAATATTTTATTAATTACATGTGCATAATTATGTTGAAAAAGTATTTCAAATTCAAACGATCTTAACTTGTAATTAGGAGTCTAATTTGAGTTGTAGCAATAAAGGATATTTTATTTAATTAATTGGATTTACTTTCAATTTTCAAGTTGAGTTAAACTAGGGATTGACTTGGGAGTTGTCATTCACCTTTGCATGTTTTGGGAAATTTGAGTCTCTTTAAGGGGAATTGGTCATTCATTCTCTGATAACAGGTTTTGAGAATTGGAGAGCTCTTGGTGATTTGGGGATTTTTGAGGAATTGTGAATCGTTGTGGATCTTGGTTGCTTCAAAGTTTCAGGGTTTTCTATTGCTTGTGTGTGTGTGTGTGTGTGTGTTCGAATCTACATTGTGCCAGATCTATGGTTGAATTGGGCTTGAGGGTTTCAGATCTACTTTCATCCTCCAAACTACATTCCTTCATTTCTTGCATTGGATTAAAGGTAGGTTTTGTTGCCCTTGCATGGATTTAATTTCATAGATCAGAGGTTTTCTGCGATGTTTTAGTGCATGTCCTTAAATTTGATCTTTAAATGGCTTATGAATATTTTCTATATTTTTGGATGTTTCTAGAAACCCTAGATCTCTATTTCTATCATTTTCTATAATCTTAGCATCCTAGGGTTGTGCTATCAAAATTTCGGGAAGAAATTCCCTTTAGATCTCTTAGAAAATGAAAAATTAAACTCCTTATATAGTTTAAACTATAGGAGAAAATTAAATTTATAGATGCTTAGTATTTTGTGATTTCAGAGTTTTTGAGAAGCTCGGATCTATTGTTACGTGAATATGTAATCCTTGCTATATTGCAAACATGTTGTCAAAATTTTGTATTTATATGTCTTCTAGAACTCCTGTAAATCAAAAAATCAATTCTCTCTATAGTCCTGACTATAGTAGAAAATTAAATTAATAGTTCCTTTGTAAATTCATTGCTAAAAATTTAATGGTTTAGAAAAAAGTGTACTCCCTGGAAAAATACAGACTGGTAAATAAAAAAAAAATAGTTACCAGAAAAAGAAAGTTAAAAAAAAGGTCTTCTTACCTTTAATTTCCATTTTCGTATTTCTTTAAATAAAAAATAAAATAAAATAAAATCCCTACTTGTATAAAGTCAATGGCTTTATAACAAAAAAAAAACTATAACTGAATTTTTTTTTTTTTAATTTTAATCAAAAAGCGGTTTAACCGCATGAATTTTGAAAGTTAAAAAAAATATATAATTATTATAGGGGAGGGGCGGTGGGTCCCACCCCACCAACCCCAACCCCTATCCGCGCAGTCTTGAGTACCCATGCTACACTGTGCAACCACGGCACTGCCTGGCAGTCCTTCGACTGCCGTGGCAGTCACGGGACTGCCAGTGCAGCCCGTGCTCTGTCATGTGCAGAGAGGGGGGCCCGCGGGGGACCCGCTCCCCCCAAAGTTTATTAAAAAATTTTATTTATTTATTTAAATGCAATTTAAATTATGTTTAATTTAATTTATAGATATTTAAATCTTGATTTATTTAATTTAATTTAGTTAGTACTAAATAGATAATATGATCATTATTAAGTGTTTATATATATATATATATATATATATATCAATTATTATCTTAAATTAATAGTATTTGATTATTATTAAGTTTTAATTGATATACATTGTGTATTAAGTTAGGATTAATGGTAAATAATATGTTATGATTGAATTTTGTCGTTGGAGAGCGATAATTTTTAATTACTATATGATTATTAGTTTCAATTAATAAAGGGGTAGTAATTTTAATCATTAGATTTATTATTGTTATTTACATTGTTTTAAAGGATAGAAATTCCTTGAGTAGATTGTATTAGGAAATATCATTGAATGACTATTATATATAGTGTAGTTATGTTCTAATCAATTAAATCTACATTATATTAAAGTCATGATATAACTAATGTACTCTCCTAGATATATTGATACAACTAAGGTAATGGTTATTTTAATCAGTCCATTTAGAGGCTAGGGGTAGTTTGAATGAGTTTAATTCCGATGCCTTTTATTGTGTTAAATTTAATCGTAAAATTTGATCTATTAGTTAAATGAAGTTTATGCTAGGATTAGCCATGAATGTTTATATGCTTATAGTTCATTTTTCAGTCTTTTAAGACATTTTAGATTCTATGCATCTGTATGGCTCTTTGTGCTTGTATATGTTGTTATCTGGGACATTAAATGACCTAGGATGTATACAGAGGCTGGGGGGAGTGTAATTTATACTTCTATCACTTTATGGCGGGTGTGTTCTATGCTATTACCCTAAACTGACCACGATGACCCTTTTGATTATGTACCTATGTGTGACCGTTCCTGTTGTATGGGATACTGATTTGTGGTACACTAGGGTTGTGACCTATGCTAGATCTATTGGGATTTCTGAGCCTAGGGTAGGTTACCTAGATACGTAGTAGGAGGTGGCTTGTAGTAATTTTCGTATCTGTAAGAAACTACTGGGGTTGCTTATTGTAGAGTTTCTTAATAAGTGATAATTAAAGACATATATGAGAGATTAAAATATATTAATAAGATGTGTCCTCACCCATGCTTGAGTGCTAGTATAGGCTAAGATGGTTTGGAGAAGATGTTAGTTGCCTTGCGAGGTATCTGACATAGTTAGTGGGCCTTGTCAATATGTGAGGACATTAAAGCTCCATGTATGGTCACTTGGGTGCCGAAATCCGTTGTGATTATCTGGGCTGAACTTAAGGGTAGACCTACATGATGACACCTTCCTTTACACATGCTAGATTTCCTACATTGTCAGTTGCCTCTAGATTAGTGAGTCTTACCTTTTATGATGATTAGTACACCGGATTAGAGAGCTATTAGGATCCCTTGCTTAGTGGTTATGCCTTGTTGGTTTTGGATATCCGATTGGAATCTGTTGTTATCTCCTTAGCATGGTGGGGTGGACCTTTGTGGTTCCACACAGACGGGTGGTAGTGATTCTTTATCCATTGAGATTCGACGTCCTTGTGCCAGGTGCTTGATGGTTTCTTGCAGATGAGCTCTTTATGTTCCTTCATCATTTATTATGTAATTTCTTTATTGTATATCTTGTACTAGTGTATTGCATGTGATACCTAATCTGGAAATTGTAATAGTAAGTAGTTTAGAGTGATTACCACATACCCTGCGACATGTGCAGTGGATGTGAGTTTATGGTAATTTCATGGTTATCCATGAGGTTTGTATTTATGGTTATGTAAGTTGTTATTTGTTATGATTAATCAGATAGAATCTTTTGTTATAATGTTAGTTGTGTTTTTCTTTAAGTAATTCAACGTCATGGGACCCTTGAGTCGTGTAATCTATGTGAGTGTAAGACATGTGTATAAATGGTAATCACTTCCGCATGATTGTATGTTT